>CAUYSK010042532.1:0-43606 GCA_963575035.1 Avahi laniger | reverse complement strand
AGGATCGCTTGAGCCCAGGAGTCTGAGGTTGCTGTGAGCTAGGCTGACGCCACGGCACTCTAGCCCGGGCAACAGAGTGAGACTCTGTCTCAAAAAAAAAAAAAAAAATGTGACTCGGATCTGTCTGCTCTCCAGGGCATGAAAGGACGAAGGGTGTGTGTGTCCAGTGGCTTCTGGGGATTTAGGCTCTGGCACTCTGGGTAGCACGTGCTTCAGTGCCCAGTGGGTCCTCCTGGCTTCTGCCCCCACCTCAGTGCTGACTCAGGGATGGTGCTGTCATGGCACACCTGCTCAAAGCTGGAGGGCGAGGTGAGGAAAAGGTTTGACTTGTGCACAGGAGGCCTCTGGGATGCCGATGCAACATGGCCCAGGACGTTTTCCTAAAATGCTCTGGTCACTAGGCTGCATCGCATCACGGTATCGTCTGGTGGGCAGGATTCACCGGCATTCAGGCATAATACTCCAGCGGGATCTGTGGACCCTGGGCAAGGTCCTAGCATCTGTTTAAGGGGTTGGTGATAGGACCTCCTGCATGCATTCGCTTATTCAACAAGCATTTACTGAGCGTCAACTGCCAGGCCCTGTTCTAGGAATTGGGGTGCAGCAGTGACCAAATGAGATTAAAAAGCTCTGCCCTCAGGGAGCTGATGTTCTCATGCAGGAGACAGACAATGCTCAGGTATTTCTCGGGGGGGGGGTAATAAATGCATAAAGAAAAAGTATGGCAAGGAGGGAGACTTGGGGATACTGTTTTAGACTGGATTTAATGGTCAGGGAAGGCCTCTTGGGAAGGGATATTTGAGCAGAGATCGGATGAAATGAGAAGGAAAGCCATGGGGATATCTGAGTGTGCCAGGCATAGTTACCCCAGGGCCTTTGCACTTGCTGCTCCCTCTGTGGCCAGAAGTGTTTTCCCCCCAGGGTCCATATGGCTGAGATTTCTCAGACCTGGAATCTTACTCTCCCGAGTTATCATCCAGGGCAGAAATTTGCTTCCTCCCACAGCTGGCTGCCCAAGTTCTGTTTGAATATGTACTGTGATGAGAAAGAAACTCACTCCTCTTCCTAACCCAATTTGCCTCCTGGTACTTCAGTCCCTGAGTTCTGGCTTTACCTTCTGGGGCCGCAGAACCTGTCAGAGAATGGGGAATGTGGAAGGAGGGCCTCAAATGTCAGCCTTAGAAGCTCACATTATATTTTGAAGGCACTGGGGAGCCATGGAAGAGTCTATGCAGGGGAAGGACATAGGGCCAGGATGGGGGAGACACAGGGGAGATGTGGAAGCTCAGAGGAGATGTGTGATCCCCTTGGGGAGTTTTAGGGAGGGCTTTCTGGAAAAGGTGAAGTCTGAATGGTGAAAACAGAATTAAAGAAGGGAGTGGGAAGACTGACAAATAGAAGGGAAGGAGCATGGGATGTGCTGCACAATGTGACCGACCACCTTTGGTCAAACTCCAGCGCCCTCGGGATTAAGAGGAAACTTTAGACTGGCATTCTTTCACTCGTTAAAAAATTACTGAGTGCCTACTGTATGCCTGGCTCTGCTGGGCTCTGCTTCGCTGATCGCGGTATCATACACCTATAAAAGAAAAACATGAATATAAGTTGAACCTGCGTTTTCCCCTGTACGTACTAATATTTTACAAGCATTAAATTTTTTTACTCTGGAAAAGACAATGAGCTTGCTCCGTCTAAAGGGCTTTGCTCAACGCCTGGCACAGCGATTATGACCAGAGGGCTGGAACATCTGCTCCTGACTGGCTTTTCTTGCCGAGGTCCTGGAATACTAAGGGGCTTCTGGAGGGCCCGCGGGTGCCCCCCGCATTCATCCTGGGGTGGGGGGAGCGGGCCCCTGGTATGTGAAGACGGAATTTCCTGCCCATTTGCTCTTCGCACCTTCCGGAGGCCAAACGGGCAGCCCAGCTGCGGCCCCGCGGGGGAGGGGCGCCCGCCCGGCAGATGGCGGCATTTACATACAGCTGGGAGCCCCTCCGAGGCGGGGGCGCCGCGCCCCGGCGTCTGGTGCGTCCGTGATGCGGCGTTTGGGAGGGTGGCTTTGTCTTGGGGAGCGTGAACACGCGCGCGCGCGCACACACACGCACACACACGGGGCCACGCAGAACCGCGGATCTTCATCGGGTCCACACACCGCTGCACCCATGGGCCTCCCAAACCCGGTCTCCTCCACTCACACACCTTCAGTCATTCACAGCCTCGCAGAGCCTCTACTACGCACGCACGCGGCCACCTGGAGACTCATGCACTGACCGCGAAGTCACAGGTTCACACGACTCCGTGGGATCTCACGGAAACACACACGCCTGCGCAGAGAAGCATCCACACAGCCACGCAATCTCAAAACGTCACACGGTCACGAAGTCGTGCTACCTCTAGTCTCCCGCTCAGGTGTGCGCGCTCTCTCTCTCTCACACGCAGAATCTTGGAAGTGCTTACAACCTCACAACGCGTTAATCACACACAATCCCAGGCACACGCTGAGCCACACAATGCCACAAAAACGCACAATCACAAAGGCGCGCACACCCTCCGGTAGCTCTGGCCCAGACCACGCGCACTCACGGGATCTTGAAATCTTATGCAGCCTCACACACCGGCTTAGCTCCCAACCTCACCGCACCCCAGCCACACGCAAAGTCGCACCCCAACCACACGCAGGATCGTACATTCACGACGTCGCCCTTGCCCTCGACCACATACAGAATCTAGTGGCTGCTCCTCCACGGACCCCTTCCCCTCTGGCCCCCTCCCCTCGGTCCCCAGGGGCCGGGCGGCTGCCCAAAGGGGCGGGGCCGTCCCCTCGGATATAAGGCTGCGGAGCCAGCAGCTGCGACTCCCAAGACCCCCGAAAGGCCATGGTCTCCCCGCGGATGCCCCGGCTCCGGTTCCAGACAGTGATCCTAGCGCTCTTTTTCCTCCCCCAGGTCAGAGCCGGCGAGAGGTGGCGTAGCAAGGGATCAGTGGGGGTTGGGGTGCGACCTGGAGGCCCCGGGGAGGGAGCGCGGGGCAGACAGGACGCCTGGGTCCCCGCGGCCGCCTCACCTTGCTCCCCTCTGCGTGCCCCAGGCACGGCCCGCTGGCGTCTTCGAGCTGCAGATCCACTCCTTCGGGCCGGGACCAGGCCCGGGGGCCCCGCGGTCCCCTTGCAGCACCCGGGGACCCTGCCGCCTCTTCTTCAGAGTCTGTCTGAAGCCGGGGGTCTCCGAGGAGGCCGCCGAGTCCCCATGCGCCTTGGGCGCGGCGCTGAGTGCGCGTGGACCCGTCTACACCGAGCAGCCCGGAGCGCCACCGCCTGACCTGCCGCTGCCGGACGGACTCATGCGGGTGCCCTTCCAGGACGGCTGGCCGGTGAGACCTGGCCCTGGGGCAGTCCTGGTCCTGGAGACCTAACACCGCCACCCAGACTTCCAGCCCCTTCTGCCCTTCAGCTTCCGAGACTCTAACCCTGCTTCCGGGGCATGGACGGGGGAGAAAATTGACAGACCAGTAACTCTACCATCTGGAACCCCACATTCCCATATCCTTGAACCCTACCCTCTGGGGATCCCAAATGTTCCGCCCCCCAGGCCTGCATGCTGGGGACCCCAAATTCCCAGAACCCCAAACCCAACCTCTGGAAACCCTAAATTCAAAGAACCCTACTTCTCCCTAAGGATGCCTAAAACCTAGGATCCTCATCTTTCTCCCTCAATCTCCTTGCACCTAGGGATCCCCCACACCTTGTCTTGGGGACCACTAATCTCTCACCTTTTCTGTCCTCACTGCCTCCGGTTGGGACCTGTATTCATTACTCTTTCACCTCCAAAATCCTATCTCCCATCCCCACAAACCAAAGGCACAGAGCTGAACGGACCTGTGTTGGAATTTCTAGACCCTTGTCCTTTAGAGCAAGTGACTTTCTGTTTTCCAGCCACAGTTTTGTCAGCTATAAAATGGGACCAGCCTGAGCAAGAGCGAGACCCCGTCTCTACTAAAAATAGAAAAATTAGCCGAGCGTCATGGTGGGTGCCTGTAGTTCCAGCTATTCGGGAGGCTGAGGCAGGAGGATCGCTTGAGCCCAGGAGTTTGAGGTTGCTGTGAGCTAGGCTGACGCCACGGCACTCTAGCCCAGGCGACAGAGCCAGACTCTGTCTCCCCCACTCTCCCCAAAAAGGGAATCATCCTGGTACCTCACAAGGGTCCCTTTTGAGGGATTCAGACAAGTATCTGGAGTGAAATGCTCAATAAAGAAAGCCACAGATGTCTCTCCTTCCCTGGGCTAGTCCCTCTGGGAACTGTCGCCCTGAACACTGAGTACTGCCCTAACTGGAGTCTTCCATTCTTCCCTCTCCCCTTCCTCCACCCAACCAGGGCAGCTTCTCTCTCATCATCGAAACCTGGAGAGAGGAGTTAGGAGAGCGGATTGGAGGTGAGTGTCTCCAGCCCTGCGACTGTGCTGTGGGGTTGAGGGGACTCCAGGGAATCGGGACCCAATGTGAGGTACAGGATAGTGACATGGGGTTGTCTGTAGGGTGGGTCCTATGATGTCACGCTCCCGAGTGTGGTGCTGGGTGTTAACATCTCAAGGGCTCTTGGCATCTCAGGCAGAGAAATGCCCAGGTACTGGATGTAGGAGTCCGTGGTCCTGGCACCAGGCAAAGTGGGAGAAGCTCTTGGGATCAAGCCACCAGAGCTGGATATAGCATTTCACAGCCCTGCTCTAATGCCATTTGATTTTGAGAACCTAGGATGCAATATGAGTTCCTTCTGGCTCTTCTACGTGAGGCTGTGCCGCCTTGTTTATAGTTGGTCCCAGGGAGTCCTAAGGGACATGGCAGCTTCACCAGGGACAATATTGAGCAAAGGTTCCAGGGAGGGATATAGGCTGATTTATAGGCTTCATTTGGGAAACTGTTGCTATGTATGGCCCGCAGTGGAGGTTTGGTCACCGTTTAGATATAGAAAACGGTGGCACAATGTTGGGGTCTGACACCCTTGCCTGTGACAAACTCACTCTCCCAGTATGCCAAGGTCTCAGGCAATATGGGTAATTTAAGGTCTAGTAATTGAGGTCTCTGCCACCATTTTGATATAGGAAGGTCTTGAGGCACAATTCGGGGTATTATGACCTCACTTCAGAGACCTGTTATTGTCCTTTGTCCATATGGAGATATCAAATGTCACTGGGTGTCAGAGGCCTTATTACTTTATTTTTTATTATTATTTATAAATAAATGAGACAAGAGAGTCTTGCTCTGTTGCCCCAGCTAGAGTGCAGTGGTGTCATCATAGCTCACAGCAACCTCAAATTCCTGGGCTCAAGGGATCCTGCGGCCTCAGCCTCCCAAGTAGCTGGGACTAGGGACGCCCGCCACGATGCCAGGCTAATTTTTCTGTTTTTAGTAGAGATGGGGTCTCGCCCTTGCTCAGGCTGGTCTGGAACCCCTGGCCTCAAGCAATCCTCCTGCCTTGGCCTCCCAGAGTGGGAGGATTAGGGGCGTGAGCCACCGCGCCGGGCCGGTATTACAGTTTCCGTGAGGGAATGTTATCGTCGCGATGGTCCCAGGGTACTAGAGGGGATCGCGACATGGACGGTCCCAGGAGGGGCGGGGAGAGTGCGAGCCGGCGCACTCGGTGTCTGTCGCGACACCTGAGTCCCGCCGAGGTCCGGCCGGGCCCACCCCAGCGTCCCCCCCTCTCCTCTGCCTGCAGGGCCAGCCTGGAGCCTGCTCGCGCGCGTGGCCGGCCGGCGGCGCCTGGAGGCCGGGGGCTCGTGGGCCCGGGACGTGCAGCGCGCGGGCTCCTGGGAGCTGCGCTTCTCGTACCGCGCGCGCTGCGAGCCGCCTGCCGTCGGGGCCGCGTGCGCGCGCCTCTGCCGCTCGCGCAGCGCCCCCTCGCGGTGCGTCCCGGGACTGCGCCCCTGCGCGCCGGTCGAGGACGAGTGTGAGGCGCCGCGTGAGTCCTGCGTCCCACCCCGTTCCACCTGGGAACCCCGCCTCTCCTTAGCGTCATTTGCGGCCCCCAGTCACCTCTCATAACCCTGTTACCCTCTTCAGGGGCCTCTAGAGCCTTCTCCACGTACCCCAGACGCCCCTATCCGGTGAACCCGGGAATGCCGCTGACTGCAGCCCCCTCCCACCATCCAGCCACCGCCTTCGGGGAAACCGAGGACCCTAGACTTCTCTCCAGCCTTGCCCTCTTCCCAGCACTCTGGCTGCCCCAGATAGGAAGCACACACCCACCTCCCACGCCGGTACCCTGCAGTTCCTTCCCTAACCCATACCCGCACCCTCTCCTGATGCGAGGACCCCAGAGCGCTTCTAATTCTGGGGCTCTCCCTACTCCCACCCAGGAGCCTTGGAAGCTCCTCCTAGTCCACTCCATCCTCCTTCCCTGAGATTGCAGGCCAGAACGTGCTGCTTTTTAAAGCTTGGGATCCCCAACCTCCACCTGCGTCCCCACAGACCCCTCCCCAAATTTCAGAGCCCCACCAAGGTCCCTAGGACCCCCAGGCTAACCCAGATCTTCCCAGACCTGCCCTAATCCAAGACCCTCCCATCTTCCCTGAAGGGCCAGCGTCCCTCCCCAGTTCCCGCTTCCCTCAGTCTCCCCTCTGCACGCTCTGACTTGGGGGCCTCCGCCTCATCCTCCTTCCAAGAGCACGGACTCAAGCCCAGTGGCCTGGGTTCTCCTCCTCACTCCTCCTGGGCAGATCACCTCACCTCTCTCAGCCTCATTTTCCCTGTTTGCAAAACAGGGGTCAGGGGTCACACATCTAGGCCAGATGTTTGTCACAAGGATGAAACAAGGTAGTACATGGAAAGTGCCCAGAAACCTGCTTTCCATCCTGCCCCTGGCTTTCTCTGACAGTGACATTCCTCTCCTCTCTGCTTCTCCGTCCCCGACAGCAGCATGTCGAGCAGGCTGCAGCCCAGAGCACGGCTTCTGCGAGCAGCCTGACCAATGCCGATGCCTGGAGGGCTGGACTGGGCCCCTCTGCACGGTTCCTGTCTCAGCCAGCAGCTGTCTCAGCTCTAGGGGTCCATCCTCTGCCACCACCGGATGCCTCGTACCCGGGCCGGGGCCCTGTGATGGGAACCCATGTGCCAATGGGGGCAGCTGTAGCGTCAGTATCACCCCTTCCCCCCGTCATCCTGATTAGTGCTTTACCTGGGAGTTCCCACCGCGCCCTCTCTGGGGCTGAGATCTGGGAGTAGCTGTCAGGAAGGCCTTCCCGGAGGTGTCCAGCCCGCATCTGGGACCTTGCAGGAGGATTAGGTGATGAGAATGGGACTGGGGAGAACAGACTCTGTGGGGGGTGTGGAAAGGCGTGGAACGATAAGGAGTTCCGTGGAGCCAAAACTGCCTCCCGCCCCCCTGGGAGATAGAAAACAACTCAGGACCCAAGGTAGGAAGTGGTGAGGCCAGGTGGGTCGGCGATTGGGGATGGGAAATGGCGGGATGGCGGTGGAGACATCAGAGAAGGCTTCCTGGAGATGGCCCAGGGCTGGGGCTTCTCAAGTGTGATTTGGCTGCCGGAAGGTGATTAGAGAGGGTAGCCAGGTGAGTGGCTTGGGGGGAGCAAAGATGCGGAGGTGGGAATGAGCCTGGTGTGTAGTATTGGGATAAAGTAGAGCCCAGGTGGGTAGAGCCCCTGGACACTGCCACCATGGGGGAGTGAGAAACTCAGAGTTCAAGTTAGGGGGAGGGCCCGGGGAAGGGCGCTCCAGAGACTGCTTCATGGAGGAGGTGGGTTGAGTTCCAGGATCTCAAAGGAGGATTTGTCTATGTGGGCGGAATCCGGGAGGGCAGAGCAGCAGGCAGCATTTGGTGGGATAGGTGTGTCAGTGGGAAGGGGGTCCCTCTGGACCTCCAGAGCCTCCTCCCTGCGGGGTTACAGGGGCAGACACGGAAACATGGAGTGGAGCGAGGGGTCGTCTGGGGAGGACTTCCAGGATGAGGCCCCTGCATACTGGGACTTGGGACTGGACAAGGAGCAGCCCCCAATTGTTAAGACTGAGGAGGGGGATGGGATTTTGCTCTAAGGAAACTCCCTTCCCAGGAGACACCCGAGTCCTTTGAATGTGCCTGCCCCCGTGGCTTCTACGGGTTGCGGTGTGAGGTGAGCGGGGTGACATGCGCGGATGGACCCTGCTTCAACGGCGGCCTGTGTGTCGGCGGCGCAGACCCGGACTCTGCCTACATCTGCCACTGCCCGCCTGGTTTCCAAGGCTCCAACTGTGAGAAGAGGGTGGACCGGTGCAGCCTGCAGCCGTGTCGCCATGGTGAGGCCAGGGGACTAGAACAGCTAGGGATGGGGGTGAGGGGTCCTGCCTGGCTCAGACAGTCCTGGGTGACTTCGCTTCTTCTAGCTCTAGGACCTGGGGACGTTCTTCTGTAAAAGGGCAAGGGGATAGTCCCTATCTCACAAATATTTCCTGAGAATTTACTGTGTCTCAGGCCCCATTTTAGGCGCTGGGGCTACAGCAGGGAACCCTGCCCTGGGAGAGCTGATGTGGTAGGAACGTGCCCGGGGTGTTGCGGGTCAGCGGGGAAGCCAGTGTGGTTGGAGCAGGTGCTCAGGGTGAGAGATGGGGTTAAGGAGGTGACTGGAGCGAATCCTGTGGGTCCTCCTGGCCAGAAGGAGAACTTTCACTTTTACCCTGCGTGAGATGGAACCACAGGAGGGTTGTGAGCAGGGCAGAGACCTGATCTGATACAGGTGTTAAAAGGTTAAAGGAGATCTTGAACGTAAAGAGTCTGGCAAATTCTTGCTAGTGGACATAATTCTCTCCAAAACACTCTGGGATGAATGGTACTAGGGACACGGCAGGGACCCCTTGCTCCCTCTGGGGGAGGGGGGTACCAGCCTAGAGGGCAAGGCAGATTCGTCCTCAGACAGCCCAGAGTGGTCAGGGCTGAGCTGGAGGAGCCCAGGGCACAGTGATCAGGGCTGGGATGGGAGAGTCAGAGAGGCTTCCTGGAGGAAGGGACATCTGCGCAGAGACCTGAACTAGGGAAGAGAAAAGGTGAAAAAGATGGGAGAAAAGGAGGAAGGGGAGAGGGGGAGCATTGTAGGCAGGCGGCATGGGCAAAGGCCAGGTGGTTCTGGGAACTGCTAACTCTTTAAGTATGACTGAAGCCGACAGAAAGAGACAGGCACAGAGAGCCAAAGAGGTGACGCTGAATTATCCCAGGACTTCCTCAGGAAGAAAAAAAAGCGAGCTGGCTTTCCAGGCAAAGTCCAAGAGGCTGGCCCTTGAGTTAGAGAAAGGGGACCCAGGAAGGCGACTGCAGCGCTGAGAAATAGCGTGGCCGGCCGTGGGGGCCCCCTGTCCCCGGGCTGCGCCCCCTGACGTCCCCCTCCCCACAGGCGGCCTCTGCCTGGACCTGGGCCATGCCCTGCGCTGCCGCTGCCGCGCCGGCTTCGCGGGTCCCCGCTGCGAGCACGACCTCGACGACTGCGCCGGCCGCGCCTGCGCCAACGGCGGCACGTGCGTGGAGGGCGGCGGCGCTCGCCGCTGCTCCTGCGCTCTGGGCTTCGGCGGCCGCGACTGCCGCGAGCGCGCGGACCCCTGCGCCGCGCGCCCCTGCGCCCACGGCGGCCGCTGCTACGCCCACTTCTCCGGCCTCGTCTGCGCCTGCGCGCCCGGCTACATGGGCGCGCGGTGCGAGTTCCCGGTTCGCCCCGACGGCGCGGACGGCGCAGGCGCGTTGCCCGCAGCCCCGCCGGGCCTCAGGCAGGGGGACGCTCAGCGCTTCCTTTTGCCGCCGGCTTTGGGACTCCTGGCGGCCGCGGGCCTGGCCGGGGCTGCGCTCTTGCTGGTCCACGTGCGCCGCCGTGGCCACGCCCGGGATACTGGGTCTCGCTTGCTGGCGGGGACGCCGGAGCCATCGATCCACGCGCTCCCTGAAGCACTCAACAACCTGAGAACGCAGGAGGGTTCCGAGGACGGCCCGAGGTGAGGGGCTGCGCGCAGACGGACGTCTTGTCGCTGTTGGCTACTTGCAGCAACATCCGTGGTGCAATTGGCCTCACTCCTCTATGCATCCTCCTGATTGGTCTCTTTTATCTCCCTCTAGCTTTGGGTTCACCTCTGCGATGGGTCATGGGTCGGGAAAATAAGGCCTGAGGATTTAAAGGGCCTGGACCTTTCCTCCTTTCTTTTTTCCCACAGTTCGTCCGTCGACTGGAGTCGCCCTGAAGATGGAGACTCTCGAGCGATTTATGTCATTTCTGCGCCTGCGATCTATGCCCGGGAGGTAGCCACAGCGCTGGACGCGGCCCCTGCTGCCTCTCGGGCCTCCAATCTGTCTGTGAAAGGAGGGGGGTAGAGTCTCCGGAAGGTTTTTAAGCCCTCTTCTCAATTCTGACTTAATTTAATTCTGTTCTGTGTCCCTCTTGCTGTCGTTTTGAGCTGCTTGCGGTCTTCTCTTAGGAAAACCTATAGGCTTGAAGAGGTCACAGCCGGGAGCCCCGCCGGGGCTTCTCCTCTGATTTCTGCTCTCTGGGGACGAGGGGCGCAGAGGGGGAGCCCTTCCTGATGCTTCCTACTCGTTTCATTTCCAGGCCTGACCTGTCTCTTCTCCATCCGCACCTGAATATTTTTGTTTTGCTTGGTGGTGCCCAGTCTGTGCCGCAGACGCCTTGGAGTTCAAGCTGGGAGAATTTTACTGTGGACGTTGTAAATAATGATTATTTATGTCCTAGTTTTTTCTCTCCCCATCTCTCCAGAAACATCTATAAAGGCTCTTACTTTGGTCAGTTGTGACTTACCAGGGTGACTACTTTGTGTTTGGTCTTGGGGCTCAGGGGAAGAGATTTTTGTCTCCCGGGACAATAATAGATAGGACACTTTATGTCGCAGGGGTCAGAAACAAGTCAAACTGGTTTAAATTAAAAAGATAATTTCTTAGTTCATAAAAAGGAAAAACCCTGTGGTAGTTGTGGCTTCAGGCAGGGCTGGGCTTGGGCTCAGGGTCTTTCTCCAGTTGGCTTTTTTAACCCCTGGATCCACTTCAGTGTAGGCAGCCTCTCCTTGGCCTTGGCTTGTCAGGAGGCTTCTGGAACCACTAGCCGTGTGGCTTACTCTGGCCTGGCGTGGTCACACTCCTGCTGTGTGGCAGGAAGGGAGGTCAGCCTGCCCAAGTGATGTGCACTATCTGGGCAAGAGGGTATCCCTGCCCTCATCCCATCAAGGTTTATTACCAGAAATGAGTACTGTCCTGGGTAGGCAAACTGAAAGACTCTTTTCTAGACAAGGTATTACTCTGTTGCCCAGGCCGAAGTGCAATGGAGCAGTCATAGCTCATTGTAACCTCAAACTCTTAAGCTCAAATGATCTTCCTGCTTCAGCCTCCTGAGTAGCTGAGACTACAGGCACACCATCATGCCTGGCTAATTTTTAAAAAATTTTTTGTAGAGATGGGGTCTCGCTGTGTTGCCCAGGCTGGTCTCCAACTCCTGGCCTCAAATGATCCTCCCACCTCAGCCTCCCAAAGTGCTGGGATTACAGGCGTGAGTCACTGCACCTGGCCACCTTTGTCATCTTAACTGAGCACTTGTCATGCACTTTTGCAGTTCGAGGTGTGGCAGTAAAACTAGCACGGATTTCTTTTTCTTCACAATTTCACAAACGGAAGATTTGATCTTAGCAACTTCAGCATACACTTTTTTTTCTCTCAAGTCAAGAACTTTCACCTTTTAACTTAACAGAATCACTTTGCAGCTTCTCTTTGGCATATCCAAATTGCCAGCATCACTACTTTTGTGCTTTGGGGCCATTATTAAGTAAAATAAGGGTTAACACAAGCACTCCAGTACCTCGACAGTCAGTCTGCAACCAAGAGGGCTACTAAGTGACTAATGGGCGGGTAGCTTAGACAGCGTGGACGCACTGGACGAAGGGAGGGTTCACGTCCCGGGTGGGATGGAGCAGACAGCACAAAATTTCATCACTCAGAATGGTGCACAGTTTAAAAACATACGAATTGTTTATTTCTGGAATTTTCCATTTAATATTTTTGGACTGCGGTTGAGGGTCAATGAAACCTCAGAAAGGAAAACTGCAGATAAGAGGGGGAGGCTATTGTATGCATGCATGTTTCTTTTCCTTTTTTCAACTGGTTTAAAAAGCATTTTGGCCGGGCGCGGTGGCTCACGCCTATAATCTAAGCACTCTGGGAGGCCGAGGCGGGCGGATTGTTTGAGCTCAGGAGTTCAAGACCAGCCTGAGCAAGAGCGAGACCCCGTCTCTACTAAAATTAGAAAGAAATTAATCGGCCAACTACAAAATATATAGAAAAAATTAGCCGGGCATGGTGGCACATGCCTGTAATCCCAGCTACTCGGGAGGCTGAGGCAGAAGGATCACTTGAGCCCTGGAGTTGGAGGTTGCCGTGAGCTAAGTTAATGCCATGGCTCTCACTCTAGCCCGGGCAAAAGAGTGAGACTTTGTATCAAAAAAAAAAAAAAAAAGTGGCTACCATGAAAGTCAGCGTAATGGTTGCTCGTGGTAGGGGAACGCTGGGAATTGTGTTTCGGAGGGACCTGCAGGGGGGGATCATGGGAAGCTTCTGTCTTCTGTTGGGGTAGTGGTTTATGGGGATGTCTGCCTTATAATATCTCATTATGTTGTTATATAACTTGTTTTATGCAGTTTTCTGCATTCATATTTAACAACAAAATGTTTAAAACAGAAGTGTGGCCAGCTGTGTCAGTTTTCTGTCGCCACAATACTGCACAAATGCAGTGACATAAAACACTAAACATTTATTTTTGCTCACGTGTCTCCAGGTGGGCTGGGCTTCTGCATGCCGGGCTGGGCTGATCAGAGGGGCTGACGTAGCAAGCTTGGGGGTCCGCTGGGGACTGGCTGCTCTGCTGGGCTCCAGGGCCTTTTGTCGCCCAGCAGGCTGGCCCTGGAGCGTTCCCACGGCTGAGACGGGTCCCGGATAGAAAGTGGACAGCTTCACATCCCCTGTATCCTACTGGCCAAAGCCGGTCACAAGGCCAGCCCGGATTCTAGAAGTGGGGAAACAGACTCCACGTTTTGATGGGAGAGGGTATACAGTCACATTTCCAAGGGCACGGATGTGGGGAAGGGTGGAGAATTGGGGCCTTTAGTCCGAGCACTGGAGCACCTTTCCACTTTGGAAGGAAAACCATCCAGGCTGTTGGACACAGACACCCCTTCTCTCGTCTTCCCTCAAATTACTGAAAACAAAACAAAACAAAAAACCCTAAAACAAAAACAAAAAAACAAGACAGCGGTCGTGGATCTCATTCAGACGGTTGAATCCAGTTCTTGGCAAGCGGTAGGAGCAGGATTGGCGGTGACCGGACGTTGCTTAGCCATGTTCCCGGTGTGGAATAAAGGGAAAGCGGACACTTTGACTTGTGGCTGTCTCGCCATGTCTTAAAATTTCCTTCCAAATGAGACAGAACAAACCTAAGAGCTGGCAGAGAGAGGGAATCTTCTCTAATTGAGGGAATATCCTAAGACTGCAATTCCTTGATACTACTTGTACCACTGAAAAATAAAAAGCCTCCAAACGCACAGAAATCAGACCGCCTGGGCTCAGAATTCGGTTCCGCCCCATCGTAGGACAGGTCACTTCACCTCTCTGTGCCTTAATTTCCTTATCTCTAAAGCGGGATTAATAGAATCTGCTTTGTAAAGTTGTAAGTACAGTCAGCAGTCCGTATCCACAGGTTCCATGTGCGTGGATTTAACCATCCGCGAAATGAAAATATCAGGGAAGAAACCAGTGCTAGGAAGCCCTCTCCGATTGCTGCAGGAAGGGCTTGGATGCACGTCTTCTGGGATCCCACAGGTCCCTGTGCTCGCTCACCCTGGCCCTCAGCACTCCGGGCTGTCACTCTTTGGTAACGACTTAAATGTCTCCTACCGGACAGGGAGCCTGGGGAGGGCAGGGACCCCGGCTTCCCTGGTCACTGCTCTGCCCCCGGAACCACGCAGCACAGGACTGTCCACACGGTCGGCACTCAGTAAACATACACTGAAACGAGGGAATGTCAGCGACAGCTGCGGGACGCACTGGGCCAATCTGCTGTTTCTTACCCTGGCGGTGGATCTAGGGGTCTTGCCGCATCCCCGGTGCGGGGCTGTGGAACTTCCGCCCCGGAGTGGAACACGGCGTAACAGTGCCCCCTTGTGGTCGCCCCTATGTTAGAACCCTGGTGCAGGAGATGCTCTCCCTGCCCTAGGAAAGGGGGGCGAGGCGGGACTCCCAACCCGGGTTACCCGGGTCCCACCTGGTCCCGATGAACAACCGGGCGCGGGCCCCAGCCCCCTCCTCGGCCCAGACCTCAACCCGGGTCAGGGCTTCGACCCCGGCCCGGACCCCAACTCTGGTCCAAACCTCGATTCCGGCCCGGACCCCAACTCTGGTCCAGACCTCGATTCCAGCCCGGACCCCAGCTCCGGTCAAGACCTCGATTCCGGCCCGGACTCCAGCTCCGGTCAAGACCTCGATTCCGGCCCGGACCCCAGCTCCGGTCAAGACCTCGATTCCGGCCCGGACCCTAGCTCCCGTCCAGACCTCGATTCCGGCCCGGACCCCAGCTCCGGTCAAGACCTCGATTCCGGCCCGGACCCTAGCTCCGGTCAAGACCTCGATTCCGGCCCGGACCCCAGCTCCGGTCCAGACCTCGACCCCGGCCCGGACCCCAACTCTGGTCCAGACCTCGATTCCGGCCCGGACCCCAACTCTGGTCCAGACCTCGACTCCGGCCCGGACCCCAACTCTGGTCCAGACCTCGACGCCGGTCGCGACCACGGCTACAGTCCAGACTCAGACCCGGATCCGGACCCCGACTCCGGTCCGGACTCCCACGTTGGTCCGGACCCTGACTCCGGTCCGAGCTCAGACTCCGGTCCGGATCCCAGCTCCGGCCCCAGCCCGCGCCTGGGTCCTGGCCACGGTCCCTGCCCCGGAATCCTTCCCGAACCCGGCCCTATCTTCGGACCCGCCCCCGGAACCTGCTCCGGAGCCAACCGTGCCGCCTAACGAGGATCCTGCTCCGGCGCCGGGTCCGAGGCAGGTCTGGTCGTCGGTCGCCGGCTCAGCCAGGCCGGGCCCGGAGCCCCTTCCCGCGCTCACTCCGCTGGCCGCTCCCGTCCCGGAGCTCCTCCTGGACCCCACCCCGAGGGCGGACCCGTCGGCCACCAAGCTGAAGCCCTTCCCCTCGCCTGTGCCCGTCGCGGAGCCCGTGCTGGGGACCGTCTCCTTACCGATCTCTCCCGAAACATTCGCCCCCACCAGCGAGGGCTTGCAGATGGACAACAAAATCTTGATTCGAGTGATCTACTGGTGAGGGGCTGCCCTGCGACAGCTGCCCTCCTCTCCGTGAGGAAAGGGCCGGTGGCGTTGGTGCCGGGACCCTGCGGGGATGGCGGTCGGGTCCGCGGTAGGGCGAGGGGGGCGGTCGGGTAGAACCCGGGAGTCCCGATTCCCAGGTTGCACCCTTGGCTCCTCCGCTCATTCTCTTTGGGGCTAGAGGGCTCTGGATTCAAATCCCTGCTCTGCTCTGCGCTCCATTCATTCACTCTCATTCATTCGTTCATTCATTCATTCATTTCTGAGTGCCCAGCCTGAGTGCTGAGTGCTGAGCAGAGCAGCCTGCTTCGCTCCCGGGCGAGGCCGGGATACAGGCCCTTAGGCAGCCACGTCTCGGGGAAGGGAGATGGGCTCCCCAGGGAGGAGGAGGGGGCGGAGGTGGTCAGGAGCAGCCCTTCTGGGGAGGTGGCGCCTGAGCTGGGGGAAAGCGGCCGGGGCGGCAAGGTAGTGGCGGCAGCAGTGGTCAGGAAGGCCTCACTGAGAAGCCGCTATGCGAGCAAAGACCTGGCGGAGCGGGGGAGAGGAGGAGCCTGTGGGTCCAGG
Source organism: Avahi laniger (assembly GCA_963575035.1). Classification (NCBI taxonomy): domain Eukaryota; kingdom Metazoa; phylum Chordata; class Mammalia; order Primates; family Indriidae; genus Avahi; species Avahi laniger. Next base: position 27,703 of record CAUYSK010042532.1, on the reverse strand, counting down.
GGGAAGAGCATTCTGCCGAGGGAGCTGCCGGTGCAAAGGCCCCGAGGCAGGGCGCGCCTGGGGTGTTGGAAGAGGAGCGAGGAGGTCTCTAGCTGGCGCAGGTGAATGAATGCGGGGAATGGGAAGAGATTGGGACAGAGGGGTGGCAGGACAGGTCACATGGTGGCTTGTGTGAGCCTTGGGGAGTAAGACGATGCTGCTGGAGGACTCTGAGCAAGGGAGGGACGCGATATGACTCAGTGTCCCCGGGCTTGGGAAGATACTGACGCAGCGTCTGCCCTGGTCTCTCTCTGCCTCCCTCCTCCCGCCCGCGCCCTCCAGTGGCCTCTGAAGCTACGGCCTTCGGGTGAGTAACTCTGGCTTCGGAGGTGGGGGGAGTGCGGGGCATGAAGACTGGGAGGAGCTCCTCTGTCCCCTTCCCTGTGACCTGTGACCACATGGTCCCATCTCCTCCCCTCAGTACATTCTGTTGAAAAAGAGTCTGGAGCAGCAATTTCCGAATCAGCTGCTCTTTGTAAGTGTGCTGGTGGCCTGGGGGAGGGGACCAGGGCTCTGAGGCCCCCCAGGGGCTTGGAGGGGAGCTCTCAGCCTCCCCCCTGCAACCTTCCCCCCACCCAGGAGGAGGACAGAGCTGCCCAGGCTACAGGGGAGTTTGAAGTGTTTGTCGCAGGGAAACTGGTCCATTCCAAGAAGGTGATTCTGAGCAAGGGTCTGGGACAGGGAGGGAGGGTGGTGATGGGGTCTCGGGGTGTCGGGGGACATGCCTGTGCTCTTTGCTTTCTGTGTCCAGAAAGGTGATGGCTTTGTGGATGAGGCCACGCTGCGGAAAATTGTGAGCATTATTGAGGAGGAGATCAAGAAAACGTAGCCGGCGACTGGCAGAGCTGGAGGTGAGTGGGGAGCTGCGGGGCCGGCAGGGCTGCCCGTCTCTACCAAAAAAAAGTGAAAAATTCAGATTAGAAAAAATATACCATCTGCATTTCTAATAGATGAGTTGTTTTTGTTTTTTTTTTAGTGACAGGGTCTTGCTCTGTTGCTGCAGGCGGGAGTGCAGTGACGTGATCGTAGCTCACTGCAGCCTCGAACTCCAGGGCTCAAGTGATCCTCCTGCCTCAGCCTTCCCGAGTAGCTGGGACTAGAGGCACACACCCACCACGCCTGGCTAATTGTTTTATTTTTTTGTAGAGACGAGGTCTTGCTGTGTTGCCCAGGCTGGTCTCGAATCTTGGCCTCAAGCGATCCTTCCACCTCAGCCTCCCAAAGTGCTGTAGACCTAGTTTTTCAGCAGCCAAGCTGGGAGTGGGGTGGGAGGCAGGGGAGAGGTCTGTTTCTCACATCTGCCAATATGCAGAATACGGTTGTGGTAACACGTGCAGTTTCCAGGGTCATGGACACTGAGGTTCAAATCCTGGGTCTGTCAGCCATGCGAGGCTGAAGTGGGGTGAGGTTTGATGTTGCGAGGTAAGGGCTTGCCAAAGGCTACCTTCAGTAAGTGACAGCTGTTGTCACTGGAACGAGTCAGGATGGTTCTGATTGCAACAGAAAGCTTAGCTCAAACTGGCTTGAGACAAAAAAATATTGACACATGACAATAAAGTCAAGTGTATAATTTAGTTGGCTTCAAGTATGGCTGCATCCAGGCACCAAAAGGTTGCCACTGGGAATCTGATTTTTCCTTACTTTGAGTTCTGCTTTTTTTTCTTGGCTGGTGTCATTCTCAGGCAGGCTCCCTTCCTGGTGGCATAAATCCTACAGAAGGTTCCTGTTGGCCTAACTTAGGTCACATGTCCATCCCTGAACCAATCACGGAGTCTCGAGGGAATGTGGTGCTCTCATTGGCCAATGTTGAGCCATGTGCCATTCTTGGAGCTGGGGATGAGTCAGTCCTTCTGACTCATGTGGGGGCCAGGTGCTGGGTGAGCAAGAACTGCAATTAACTGCATCAGGGATCTGGAAGAGGGGTATTGGTAAGCCCACGCTGCCTGGGTTTGAGTCCTAGCTCTGCCATTTACTGGCTGTGTGACCTGGGGCAAATGCCTTCACCTCTCTGTGCTTTCAGTTTCCTTCTCTGTAAAGCAGAGATTATAATAGCCTTTACCTCATTGGATTTTTTTTTTTTTTTTACACAACAAATATTTGCTGAGTACCTACTATGTGCTGGATACTGTTCTGGGCCCTGGGGATACAGCAGTGAACAAAACAGATACAAATCTCTGCCCTAGTAGAGCTGATGTTCTTTCAGTGGGGGGAGCAGACATAGGTGAATAGGAGGCACTTTAGAAGGTGATACGTGCTAAGAAGAAAAATAAAGCAGGGAAGAGGGGTGGGGAATGTTGGGAGTTTTTTTGCAACTCTAAATTGAGTGTGCAGAGAAGACTTCATTGAGAAGGTGGTATCTGAATACTTGAAAGAAATGAGGGATTGAACCATGTGGATATCTGGGGAAAAGCATTCCGGATATTGGAAGCAGCACGTGCAAAGGCCCTGTGGCGGGACTGTGCTTAACGTGTTTGAAGAATAGCAAGGAAACTAGAGTGGACATTGTAATCCATGGCAAACGCTAGACTAGTAAGTCCTATATAAACACTGTTATTTTTATGGAGTTGTTTTCATTGTTATTGTTATTTTAAATGTTTTTTCTCTGCTCTCTCCCATCTCAGGAGCCTCGGCAGGATGATGAGAAGGGCTGAAATGTTGCCAATCAGGTCCTTTTCTGATGGTGGCTGGGACTGGGGTGGGGTCAGGGAGGGGTCAAGAGGGAAATACATAGAGTCTGCCTCCCTGTGTTCTGGTCTGATTGTGTCTGCTGTCACTATACTCACTGCTAAGGTCTGCGGAAGTCGCCTGCTGTGGTGCTCCCCGTGTCTTTGACCTTCTGGACCTGGGGGAGGGAGGGGGATACAAGGCCAGTCTTGTTTTCATAAGAAACATTTGTGAAACTTTAATAAATGAGTTTACAATTGGGCTAGACATTGAAAAGGCTGATAAACTATAGACCAACTTCACTTAAGAATTCTCATATAAAATCTTAAATAAAATGTTAACAGAACCCAGTATCATACTAAGGAATAATGTACCATGTCTAAGTGAGGGTCATTCTAAAGGATTACTAGAAAACCTCTGAACATAATTCAACATATAAATACATCACGGAAGAAAAGAAATCCATAAACATGGAACTGAACTTAAACAAAATTCTAAACCATTCTTGGGGAAAAAAAGACAATAAATAGGAATAGATGTATACTTCCTCAACATGATACAATGTATTTATTTCAACCCAAAAGTCAGTATCATACCTAGTGGGGAAACACTAAAGCCGGGAAAAAGACAAGGATGTCTTTTTCCTTTATTATCATTTATGTTGGGCTGGGGCTTCTTGCCAAAGCAATTATACAAGAGAAAGGAATCAGAGATACTAAAACTAGAAAGGAGGAGGTAAAACCATTGCTCTTTCTAAATAATACAATTATATACCAAAGACAAAGTAATACAGACAATAAGAGAATAGAGTAAGTTTAATAGAGCACTAAAAAAAGTTAAATAAAGAAATCAACAGCATTCAAATTTACAAACAACAAGCCCTCATTCACGACAGCCATAAACAAACAAACCAAGCACCCCTGGAATATTTTAAACAAAATATGTGTAAGAACTATATAAAGGAAATTATAAAACCCATCTGGTACTTTTGTAGAGAACATGTTAAAAAAAACAAAAACAAAAACCACCACCCCCATGGAAAAGTACCTGAATAATGGAAAGACTTACCACATTATTGGATGGGAAGACGTCAGCATAAACAGCTCGATTCTCACTCAAAAGTGTATAAATTTAATGCACTCCAAGTAAAAATACTAACAGCTTTTGTAAAAACTGAAACCAGTCAAGTTGATCCTAAAGTTCCACAACAGAAAAATAAAAAACCACACAGCCAGAAAAACTTCGGAAAAGGAGAGCAACGTGGGTGAAATAGCACTAATAGAACCTAAAACATCCCAAAGGAATAAAAATTTTAATGTTAACATTTAAAACTTAAAAGTATTCCTTCATGATTCTGGAATGGCGAAGGCCTTTCTAACCATGACTCAAAGTCTAGAAGCCACAGAAGAAAAAAACTGAATATATACAGCTACATTAAAACCAACACTTCCACTCTGGGAGGCCGAGGTGGGAGGATCGCTTGAGGTCACGAGTTTGAGACCAGCCTGAGCAAGAGCGAGACCCCGTCTCTACTAAAAATAGGAAGAAATTATCTGGACAACTAAAAATATATAGGCAAAATTAGCCAAGCATGGTGGTGCACACCTGTAGTCCCAGCTACTCGGGAGCCTGAGGCAGGAGGATTGCTTGAGCCCAGGAATTTGAGGTTGCTGTGAGCTAGGCTGATGCCACGGCACTCTACCCTGGGCAACAGAGTGAGACTCTGTCTAAAAAAAAAAAAAAAACAACAAAAACCAACACTTCTCTGCATGGCAAAAGGATCATAAACAGTCACAACCTAGAAACTATATTTCCATCTCGTATCATAAAAGGCTAACTTCTTTAGTGATTGCTATATAAATAAACTTACAAGCCAATAAAAAAGTGAGTAAAAGGATATGGACAGGTAGTTTGCTGAGAAGCAAAAACAAATGGCTCTTAAGAATTTGAAACCATCTGCATCTTTGATCATAATCAGAGAAACGCAAATGAAACCTACACTGAGAAACCATTTTTCACTGTCAGATTCTCCCAAAGTCAAGTCTGGCTGGCCACGCTCTGGAGAAAAAGGCACACTCATCACTGGTTGAATGGAAGGTACCCTGGTAGAGCCCCAAGGAGACACTCTCATAATAACTATAAGAAATACCATGCATACGCCCTTGAGTCAAGAGCTTCCACTTACAGACGTCTACTCTATGGAGAATGAGTAAACACGTATAAATACATAAAAATGTTAAAACATTTTGGAAACAACCCAGATATCCAAAAGATGACTAGTTCATTATATGATACTGCCTTAATATTGAGGTTGCTTAAAAAAAACAAAAAACAAAATTAACGTAGAAATCTCTCCAACAAAAGTGAAAAAAACCCATGATGTTGATGGAGGTACATAATATGCTACCTTGATTTAAAAAGGGAAAAATGCAAAGTATTTGGATTGATATTTATTTGCATATACATTAGGAAAATGTTGAAAAGCACACAGCAAAACAAACAAAATCGAAATAAGCAAATAAATAAATAAATAGACTCCCGAGCCACTAACTTATTAGGAATAGTGTTGAATTCGACAGAGGATATGAGTATCAGAGATTTTTTGCAGCATCTTTTGATACTTTGTTTTTTGAGTCTCGTGAGATTACATATTCTAGACTAAAACAAGAAGCTTAAAATGAACAAAAACGAATCTATTCCCACACCTACCCAAATTCACACGGACTTGAAAACATATTTATCTGACATGTTTTTTCTATTTGAATATTTACTATTCACTTAAAGTAACCCAGAAAACACAAACATTAATCTTACACTAAGAGTTGTTGATTGACATGAGATGACCACAGATTCTGAAATTTCAGAGTTCTCTCAATAGCCTCCAATCCTCACAATTCAGGCACAACTGGATTCTTAACAACGGCATTTCCTTCACCTCTTTCATCATCTTGGTTAATTTCAATGGCTTCCGTAATTGACAGTTTTTCTCAGCTCTTGTCTCTGCAAAACCATCCTTTACGGTGAAACAATCGAGAAACATTTTCCACAAACGCAGGAAAAAGAATCGCTGACACACTAGTGAGTCAGAAATGTCTCAGGACCTCTTTGAAAACAAGCTTCGCCATTCTCGAGTACCTATTTCTTTCTTTCTGAGTGCGCGTCCTCCCTTCGGCTGTGCATCGCCACATTCCCGTCTAGTTTGCATTTCGCCCCCCTGATCACTACCGCATCGGCACAGGCCTCTGTCTGTCCTTTCGATCCGAACCGTCACTCGACTCCCCCTTACCACCGATCTCGTCGCAGCCGACTCAGTCGGCCAGAGGGCCGATGGCCTCCGATGTGGTCAGAGCCAGAGTAAAAGCTGCCGCATCAAAGTCCATCTGCGGCGGGTTCGCATCGAACGCGGCTTCCCTCGCCCTGCAGCCTTCCACAAACAGCCTGCGGCGTTCCTCGAAGTCTTGCAGCAACCCGACCGGGATCGGCGGGCAATTCTCCAGGTACTCGCGGAACGACAGCTGCTGCTGTAAGCCGGGCATCGACAGCAGGCCCGGGGCGCTGCCGGGGATGCGCCGGAGAGCAGGGTCCGGCACCCACGCCGTGGGTCGGGCGGCTTCGGCCATCGGGCCTTCCCGGGCCTCCTGTGCCCGACTCCTGCCGCATACTGCCACCCGCAGGACGCGGGTGACGCCATTCGCTCTTCTCATCTCTGGGACACTGCTCTCTCTCGGCAGCTCGGACATACTCGACAGCAGAGCGGGCCCTGCAACCGCCAGAGCGTTTGCACTGAAATCGGAATAATGGTCTGGGACGTTAATATGAGGGCTGTGCGCATGCGTGGGTCTCCGCCTGCTCGCAAACGCTGCGCATGCGAAAGGCCGAGCGCATGCGTGGGCACGGTGCGCAAATCCCGAGCGCCCCCTAGCGGTCCTGAATGCCACTACGGCTGTAGCCGCCTCCAGTCCTCCGAGAGCGTGAAGCGGCGCTGTAAATTGCGAACAGTTCGGCGTTCATGCAGAGTTCATTTTAAGATCACTTCTCAGTTCCTATCTTAATGACACTGCGTATTTTAATTCTGTAAACTTGAAACAATCCATCTTTTGCTTGGGGAGACTCATTCCTCCTTTCTCTCCTAAAATTTCTAAAGATTGAGTCTCCTCCCTCATAGGCACCTCTTCTTTGCTTACCCTTTAGAAAACGTTATTGTTGTAGGGGTCTCCTGTGGATATTTCGTTTCCCAGCACCATTTTTTTTAAGTTTATTATTTTATTTATTTATTTATTGAGACAGAGTCTTGCTCTGTTGCCTGGGCTAGAGTGCCTGGCGTCAGGCTAGCTCACAGCAACCTCAAACTCCTGGGCTGAAGCGATCCTCCTGCTTCAGCCTCCCAAGTAGCTGGGACTACAGGCATGTGCCACCATGCCCAGCTAAATGTTTCTATGTATTTTTAGTTGTCCAGCCAATTTCTTTCTATTTTTAGTAGAGATGGGGGGGTCTCACTCTTGCTCAGGCTGGTCTCGAACTCGTGACCTTGAGTGATCCTCCCACCTCGGCCTCCCAGAGAGCTAGCATTACAGGCGTGAGCCACCACGTGGGGCCCCAGCACCATATTTTGAAGAGATTGTCCTTTTCCCAATGTGTGTTCTTGGTACAGCTATGTGTGGGTTTATTTCTGTGTTCTCTGTTCCATTGATCCATGTGTTTATTTTTTGCCAACACCATCCTGTTTTTTGACACAAGCAACCTAAGTGTCCATCAACGGATGAATGGGTAAAGAAAATGTGATATATACACAATGGGATACTATTTAGCCATAAAAAGGAATGAAATTCCGTCATCTGTGACAAAATGGATAAACCTGGAGGACATTATTGTTAAGTGGAATAACTCAGGCACAGAAAGACAAATATCATGTGATCTCACTGATTTGTGGGATCTAAAAAAGCTGATCTCACAGAAGTATAGAGTATAGTAGTGGTTACCAGGGGCTGACGAGGGGAGAGTGGAAGATGGGGAGAGACTGGTCAACAGGTACCAAATTACTGTTAGAAGGAATTAGTTCTGGTTTCTATTGCACAATAGGGTAACTATAGTTAACAATACTGTATATTTCAAAAGAACTAGAAGGGAGGATTTTGAATGTTCTCACCACAAAGAAATGATAAATGTTTGAGGCCACAGATATACTAAATACCCTGATTTGATCATTACACAATGTATAAATGTATTAAAACATCACACTGTATCCCATAAATACGTACAATTATGTGTCAAGTAAAAATAAACAAAAAAGGTTGTTACGAAGGTTCACTGCATTAGAATGTATAAAGAATTTAGAATAATGCCTGATACCAAGTCAGCATTTAATAAATATTAGCTATCATTTTTATTTAAAAAGATAAAAAGTGTCATTGTTCCTCTAGGTACATTGCTAGGCTGATGCTCTCTGTGGCAGACAGACCGTAAGGTGACCCCCAATGATCTCTGATACCTGGTGTTCATACAGGTATCAGAGTATCCCTCCCCTTAGAGTGTATGTAAAATTTAAAACTCATACCTCTAATCCCAGCACTCTGGGAGGCTGAGGTGGAGAACTGCTTGAGGCCAGGAGTTTGAGACTAGCCTGGGCAACATAGTGAGACCCTGTTTCTACAGAAAATATAAAAATCAGCCGGGTGCAGGGGCCTGCGCCTGTAATCCCAGCTACTTGGGAGGCTGAGGCAGGAGGATGGCTCGAGCCTGGGAGTTCCAGCCTGGGTGAGAGAGTAAGACTCTGTCTCTCTTTAAAAAAAAATTATTACAGCTCCAGTTGCTTTTTTCTTGCCTGTTTCACTGTCTGTTGCTTCTTCCTTCTCAGGGAGGCTTGTTACCCTTTGGGATTCAGTTCACCTGTTGCCTTGTGACCTCAGCTCTCTGATGAACTAAAAATTATTTTATAGATTCTCCAGTTTGTATTATTGTAATTATGAGAAATATGTTTTGTTTTTTTTTTCCGTTTTTGAGACAGAGTCTCGCTCTGTCGCCCAGGCTAGAGTGCTGTGGCGTCCGTCAGCCTAGCTCACAGCAACCTCAAACTCCTGGGCTCAAGGGATGCTCTTGCCTCAAAAAAAAAAAAAAAAAAAGGCCAAGAGACCCAGTAGCACATTAGAAGAATAATACTTCCTTGGTAAATTTGAAGAATGCAAAGATCATGCATTACCAATAACTCTAAACATAATTCATTGTGCTGGATATGAAATAACCCTAAGATGACCTCCACAGATTCTGAAAAGGCCTTTGACAAAACTCAACTACCATTCTTGATAAAACACACATACACACGCAAATAATAGAAGATGGATATGTAAAGAATTTCCACAAAATCAGGAACAAGACGAAGATGCTTCACTGTCATTCACCATTATTTTACACTGGACAGAAGGTATTAGTCGAGAACTAATAAAGAGAAAGAAATTAGAGGTATTAAAAATTATAAAAGAGGCAAAACTATCACTATTTGCACATAACTAATTCCTCAACTTAAGAGAATCATCTGAAAAATTAAACAGTAAGAGAACTCAGTACATTCAAACAGACTATCAAATAAATATGCAGAAATCAATTATTTTCAAATGCAGGCAAGCTTTTAGAAAATAGAAATATCCTCATGTACTACAGAAAAAGCACAAAAGAATAGGAATAAATGACAAGACCCGAGAAAGACCTACCTTAAGGACACTCATTTAAGGACAAACACTAATGCTCTCCTGAAGGATGCAAAGGAAGTCTTTTGAAAAATAGATCATTTGGATAGGAAGATGGTATCTTAAAGATAGTAGTTATCCTTGAGTTAATTAAGTGTAACATGATTTTAATAAAAACGTTTTGTTTGAAATAAGGTATAATGACTTTGAGGTTGATATAGTAATATCATGGACAATAACAAAAAAAGCCAGAAACACTCCGAGAAAGAAGTATAATGAGGGCTTATAGCACTACCAGATTTAGAACTAGTACAATCTAAAAGTTTCTATATGAAAAGGCATCTTAAAATAAAACTAGTGGAGAAAAGATGGACCACTTAGTAACTGGTGTTAGATCAACCAGGCAGCCATCTTTAAAAAACAACTGAATCTTTATATTGCACCTCAGGATAAATTCCAAATGATTCAAAGATTCAAATATGAACAATGAAAGCCCATCCACACACACCCACACATACTGAGAAGCCTTGAGATTCAAAATCCTGCAGGTTTAACTTAATGGACAACAGGAAACAAATAAAAATCCCTCCACCCAAAAGGCTTTCGGAAACCCCAAAGACGGGCTGGGCGTGGTGGCTCATGCCTGAAGTCCTGGTACTTTGGGAGGCTGGGGTGGGAGGATCACTTAAGCCCAAGAGTTAGAGCCTGCAGTGAACTGTGATCATGCCACTGTACTCCAGCCTGGGTGACAGAGCAAGACCCTGTCTCTGGAAGAAAAAAAAAAAAAGACAGAAAGGAAAGACAAGAAAGAAAGAAAGGAAGGAAGGAAGGAAGGAAGGGGAAGAAAGGAAGAAAGAAAGAAAGAAAGGCCAAAGACGAATGACAAATTGGGAAAAAAATACTTGTAACTCACAAGCTACTATCATGCCTCATTTCACTAACACATAAATAGCTACCAGAGTCAATAAAGGACAAAATTATTCAGGAGAGAAATGGATAAAGGCTATGAACAGATAATAGTTCATGGAAAAGGGGATATATTTGATTCTTTAAATGAAAAGATATCTATTTTCACTCACAGTACGATACAAGCAAATTAAAACTGATATATCACTTTTTCAACTATCAGATTGGTAAAATGCAGATATTTGAGGGTCTTTTGCGTTGGCTAGCTAAATATCCGTGTTCGTCAAACGCCTGTGGGAATGGAAAGCAGTACCATGCATGGAACGCAATTTAGCAGTATCTATAAAATTAGTCCAGAATTCCCACTTCTGGGAATTTATCCTACAGATATTACCTATAACAAAAAATCTAAGAAGCTAAGACACATCATTAGTTCTGTGAAAACCTAAGGAAAAAACGTGGTATTACACCATCAGTTGTAAGATATAACCCAATTTCAGAAATGTTAAAATATGCAAAGTGCATTTAGAACCAAAGCGATACTGTATTTGTGCACATGCCACATGATACACACACAAGATGGACTGTTGTGTTATTTTTGCCAATAGGAAAAAAAGCAAAATAACCTAAATGTCCATCAATATGTTCCTGGTTAAGTAAATTACAACGTGTAACTACAGAATGGAATAAAATGCAGCTGGACAAAAGAATGGGTAAATACAGAGGGTTGGAAGGCTCTTTAAGACATGTTCTTAATGAAAAAGCAATGTACCAACCAGTGGATATACCAACTTTTGTGAAGAAATGGAACAAATAAACCCAGATGTGTATTTGCTTGTGTCTACCTAAGGAAGCTAGAAGGGCAGAAGGGGAATTGTGGTGGGTACTGGGTAAAGGAGGACAAGAATGGAAGACTTTTCACAGTACATTTTATATATTTTTGGCTTGTGAATACATTATGTACCAAAAAAAAAAACCCACTTTAAATAAAAATAAAAAATCGAAAGAAAAAAATCTAGAAATTTGGTATTCCTGAAAACATGATTTGTCATGTAATATATACACTATTTACTTTGCTTGCCACTTGTAATGCCTCAGAAAACACAAAATCAATCTTACACTAAAAACTTCTGTTGAATCCGACATGAAGAGAGCACGTTTTCTGACAATTTCAAGTTCGGGCCATCGTCTTCAAGTCTCAGCTGAAATTCTTTATTCTTTTCATCTAGTCTTTCTTTATTCTTCATTTCTTTCATCATCATTGGCTGTGTTCTTGGTGATTTTTCTTCATCGAGTCTCGGTTTTATAAAACCATTCTATTACTTTTGAATGAAGCAATGTTGACAGACATTTTCCATAACGCAGGGAAAAGAATGTGGATCAATCACAAACTCAAAGAACGTCACAGGAGTCTTATAATGCTTTCTATTTCTTTTGTGATGCTTTTTTGTGATAAGCTTCTCCCCCCCCCACCCCCAACTGTCCATTGCCTTATTCTCAATATACTCTGGCTTCTTAACATCAAGTTACAGGATTGGTAAAACTGTCTTGAGTGCAGAGATTCTCTTGAAGTAGTCATCGCTTAATTATTCTCTATTGATAAACTTATCACAACCAAGTTCTTCTATCAGAGGATTGATAACTTCAGATGCAGTCAGAGCAACAGTAAATGTTAAAATATCAAAATCCATCCTCCGAGGATTACGAAGATACTGGGCATCAAACGCTGCTTCCCTTGCTCTGCAGGCTTCCACAAATCGCCTGCGGCGTTCTTCAAGCTCCTGTATTCTGCCCGGAGCAATCGGGTAATTTTCCAGATATTGGCGAAGAAACTGCTGGTAATTAAGGCCTAAAACGCTAAGTGGTTGACGGAGGCGGAGATACGGCAACGCAGCCAGGCTTCCGGCGATCGCGTGCCTGGACCTGGGCCTGGGCTCAGGAACCTCTTCATCCACTGGCTCCCCGAACAATCGGGCGACGTCTGCCACCCGGGGATCCCTGGCTGCCGCCGCCGGACTCTCCCTGGCCACCGGGCCTCCCCTGGCCGCTGCCATCCGGCCTTCCCTGGCCGCCGCCACCGGGATTTCTCGGGCCGCTGCTCCCGGGCCTTCCTGAGCCACCGCCACCGGGCCCTCCTGAGCTGCCGTCACCGGGCTTTCCAGAGCCGCCGCCACCGGGCTTTCCAGAGCCGCCGCCACGGAGCCCTCCTGAGCCTCCGCCACCGGGCTTTCCAGAGCCGCAGCCACCGGGCCCTCCTGAGCCTCCGCCACCGGGCCCTCCTGAGCCTCCGCCACCGGGCTTTCCAGAGCCGCAGCCACCGGGCCCTCCTGAGCCGCCGCCACCGGGCTTTCCAGAGCTGCCGCCACGGAGCCCTCCTGAGCCGCCACTGTCTGGCTTTCCAGAGCCGCCGCTACCGGGCCCTCTCCGGCCGCCGCCACCGGGCCCTCCTGAGCCGCAGCCATTGGGCTCTCCCCGGCCTCCTCAGGCTGTGCTGTGACCGGCTCCTGGCTCCCGCCGCCTGCCTCCGGCTGGAGGACGTCTGTGTCACCGCTCGCCTCTCCTGTCTGCGGGACACTGTTGTCTGCGGGCAGCTCGGACATCTTGGACAGCAGGGTCAGTTCTGCCGCTCCCAGGAAACCAGGAACATCGGGACAGCGCGATCGCGCACGTCCACGCAAGCGCTCGTGCGTGAGCGCCGGGCGCACGGGTACGCGCCGTGTGCACCACCGCGCGCGCGAGCGTAGAGTCTGCGGCGCAACCCGGGAGCACTGCGCATGCGTAACCCCCGGCGCCCGCGCCCCTTCAGATGTCACCTGGAGGCCAGAAGTGCCAAAGCACCAGAACAGCAGAACGTCAAAGGACGGGGCTATAGTTTATGTTTCAACCAGTTTAATGTTTATAAGGAAAGTCTTGCAAGATCTTCTCCTTTAGGCGTTCCCAAGATTCCATCCTAGGATACTTCCAAGTTGATCATTGCCTAGATCAATGTCAAGAAGTTTTTCCCTGTGTTCTTCTAGTAGTCTTATAGTTTCAGGTTTTATGTTTAAGTCGTTAATCCATTTCGAGTTGATTTTTCTATATAGTGTAAGATCAGGGTCCAATTTCATTGTCGTGCATGTGGATATCCAGTTTTCCCAGCACCATTTATTGAAGAGATTGTCCTTTCCCCATTGTGTATTCTTGGCAACTTTGTTGAAGATCAATTGACCGTAAATGTATGCATTTATTTCTGGATTTTCTATTCTGTTCCATTGGTCTGTATGTCTGTTTTTATGCCAGTACCGTGCTGTTCTGGTTATTAGATCACACTAAGGACTTTGAGTAGGATGGTGTGACTAATGAAAGATGGGGACAAAGTCTTTGACACTCTTCCCATTGATAAGTGGAGTCTAATCTCTTTCCTCTTGAAACCGGGCTGGCCTTAGGGAGTCACCTGTAGTCAGTAAAATGCAGTGAAAGTGATACTGGTGACTTCAGAGGCTAGGTCAGAAGCAGTCTTGTAGTTCCTGCTTTGCTCTCTTAAAACGCTCACTCTTCGGACCTTCTTTTGTGGGTTGCTTCATCCGGGAACCCATCTACCATTCCGTGTGAAGCCCAAGCCACAGGCAAGGCCATACTACGCTCTCTTCCTACCCCATTGGCCTTCCTCATAATCATTGCTACATTTATTCCGGTACTACGTGCCAGAAAGCTTTACACACATAATCTCATCTAATCCTCCTCTAATAGTCTCTGTTCTACCTAAACTCCCCCCTACACTTCGTACCGATTTTTCCCAACGTGAAAGCACAGCTCTAATGGATTTCAAACTCTAAAGGACATGAAATTGTCTCTGTCCTCCTTCTTTGCTCCTTGCTTAGTAGTAATTGAATGACACCCCGGATCTCTGTTCAGGGGGAAAACAAAATGTGATGTTGGAGCCTCGGAAACCTCAATGGAAACTCTCCAACCTCTTGGAGAGAGTGTTAAGAAGAATTATCCAAAACTTGGAAACAAGGCAAAAGGACTCTTGCATGCCCCTTCACTGTCATACTGGAGCGTTCTCTAACAGACCACTGAAGGGTTATTTAGCTCTCTAGGGCAGTGCTGTGCAATGGAACTTTCTGTGATGATAGAAATGTTCTCTGTGTTACACGATTCTGAAGCCATTAGACACGTGGCTGTTCAGTGTTTGAAATATGGCTAGTGTGACTGAGAAACTGAAAATTAAATCTTATTTAATTTTTTTTTTTTTGAGGCAGAGTCTCGCTCCGTTGCCCGGGCTAGAGTGAGTGCTGTGGTGTCAGCTCACAGCAACCTCAAACTCCTGGGCTCAAGCAATCCTCCTACCTCAGCCTCCCAGGTAGCTGGGACTACAGGCATGCACCACCATGCCCGGTTAATTTTTTCTATATATTTTTAGTTGTCTGATTAATTTCTTTCTATTTTTAGTAGAGACGGGGGTCTCGCTCTTGCTCAGGCTGGTCTCGAACTCCTGAGCTCAAATGATCCGCCTGCCTCGGCCTCCCAGAGAGCTAGGATTACAGGCGTGAGCCACCGCGCCCCCGCCCATCCATTGATCTTTTGACTTTAAGCTGCTAAGGGCTACCAGGAGATTAATCTGCAGCCCCAATCCGTCTTTAAGTCTTCAGCAAAGCTTTCTCTGAAAGCTAACTTTCCTAAAGTACTCATTAAAGCAAACAGCTGGAGTCCACTTTATATCACAATAACTCATTACTTGTGACAAGTGAGACAGGAGCCATGGGATCTGTATCAGATAATTTGCAAGTGTGTATGTATTAATATATTAATATATGTATTTATTTATGAAAGAATGATAGGGTCTCACTCTGTCACCCAGACTGCAGTGCAGTGGTGCAATCATAGCTCACTACAACCTCAAACTCCTGGGCTCAAGCGATCTTCCTGCCTCAGCCTGCGATTACAGGCATGAGCCACTGTACATGGACTGCAACTGTTTATCAAGCCCAGATTTTTCTATGGAGTCTCGATTTCAAATATGATGTCCTATTGTGTGACTGGAGTTGCTGCTTCAGATATATGGTCACCGTACCTATATTGTAAAATCTTTCTCTGTCTTCCTTCTTCTACCCCCGAAGAAAACAATGCGGCTCTTACAGGTAGATCTAATAGATGAATTTAACAAATTAAAAACATTTTAATTATTAGAACTAGCCCCAGAGGTTCTGAGGATGTGCCACATGGAGAAGTATGATTAGTAAATAGACAGGGTTATTTAAATCCTATCAATTCTTTAAGACCCTCAGCATCATCTCTCTGTTCTCTAAGCACCTCAGGAGAATTACAGATAGAACTACTCATACCCAGCTTTCATAATTGCCATGATTATATATTATTTCCCAATTCCTTTATGACTGTTAACTTTGTGTTCCTATCTGGTTACAAAGTTTCCTATAGACAACAATTATGTCTTATACTTTCCTATATTCTCTACCACATGTAGAAAACACTCCATACTCATTGATCTCATTGATTAACCCTTTATCCATTTATTCAACCAACAAATGTTTATTGAAGACCAATTTATAGCTGTGGGGTTTAGGCTCTGAGCCAGTCTGTACACTCATGACACCTCCACTTTAGCGGCTGGAACAAGCAAAAACCTCAATGTACTTTTGTTTTCTTTTCCAAATTATGAGCCCTTAATTTTTTACGGACAGGGTCTCTCTGTCTCCCAGGCTGGAGTGCAGTGGCATGATCATAGCTCACTGCAACCTCAAACACCTGGGCTCAAGCGATCCTCCCACCTCAGCCTCCATAGCAGCTGGGACTGCAGGCACTTAGGCAGGTAGCTCTTGCTGTATTGCCAGGCTGGTCTCAAATTTCTGGCCTTCCAAAGTGCTGGGATTACCAGTGTGAGCCACCACGCCCAGCCTAATCCACTCTTTGTCTGAAAAGAGTTTCCATCCTGTTCTGCTGCTTAATGGTAGACAAACTAAAAGACAAAAAAAAAGGCTCACCAGGTGTGAATTCTTTCTGACTACTTTCCCCTTCAGAGAGGTGCTTACTTCAAAAAGCCAAGTAGAAACTTGCGAAGTCCTGAGGGGGAGGAAATTCACAAACAGTTTCCCTTTGCTTCCCCTACTCCTCCCCATTACTTTCCCTCAGATGCACTATTTTATATAATATAGACACATGTATGTGTGTACACATATGTGTATGTATGTGTGTATATATATGTGGGTATACGGGTGTGTGTGTGTACTAAAATCTGTTTCTCTTCCCTGCATTCATAGTGGTTCTAGGCAGGCTTACTTTAAAGCAGTAGCCATCCTCACGCCCTTTGCCCTCTAGAGAGATTTCTCAAAGGCAGGGCAGGATCAAAGCTGTAAACCTTTGCCTTTGTGATTCTCCTTTTTGATGCTGGAACTTTCTCACCACCTGCTTTTTTTGTTTAAGCAGTAATGGTATGTAGAAGCTCAGGAAACTGGTTGCCTCTCAACCATTGTTATTTATTTCATCAATAGTGTTGAAGTGGCAAATTTTATAGCACTGTGACAACAGTAACATTGATTCTCAAATATGTATTTTCTGGTTATATTTGCTTTGACAAAATAATCTTTGACAGAAGGGAGAACTAAAAAGGTTAATAAAATGGAATGAGGTGTTGCCTGATAAAAATAAAAGGGGGAGAATTATTTGCCCCAGGATAATTGCCCAAACTTTATAATGCACATAGTATAATATAAGAATTGTAAAACTCCAGCCTTAAAGAAATTATAGTGCAAATTGGTATAGTGCTGCGTATACTGTTAGAAATCAATTAACTGATAGATTCATAGATGCAGGTACCTTCTGAATGAGGAAGAAAGTGGAAAAGTCACAGGGATCGCGCTCAATAAATATAAAATCTCCCCTGCATCCCTCTGCTGGTACCAGGCCAACATATAGTAGCCACAATACTACTTGCCGAATGAATGAATTTAATTCATTTCTTTTATTTACCATGCCCAAATCCCTAATACTTAAATAATAGATTATCTATGAAGATAAGGAAATGTGTTATGAATAGGAATAGTAATAGGATTATAACAAATCATACATCATTTTAAACCAGTATCAATATGGTCAAAATTTAATGCTTTAAGCCCGGGTTCGTGTAAATAGTTGCTCACTCACTCTTTGTACATCATCTGAGTAATCCAATTACAGACAGATGGGAAGATAAAAGTGTCCAAAAAAGGAATCAGGAGCATTTTTCCTGTTAGAAATGCACGAACATTCTCAAATACTTCCAAGCTTTGCTCTAGGTGATCCATTCTTGATACTCAAGAATTGTTGTCAGAGGTGTTACTACTCCAAGGTGGGGCTGTCTTTGAAGCACTGTGAATTAGCGGGTTTTCCTGTGGGGTTATTGTTTTTATTTGTCCAAATAGAAAGGGCACATGGAAAGCAGATGGCTGTCATTCGGCACAGAATGGCTCCAGATGACAGTACTGTTCCCAAGTCGAGCTCTGAGGAAGCTAAAACTAAGTCAAATGTGGGCAATCAATGGGTAAATGCAGCGTCTCTCTAACCTAGACTCTGACCTGAACTTTATGCTTCAGTATCTCCTTGTGTAAACAGATTTGTTTTATTGAGCAAGAGATTTTTGACGTGATTCAAAGTCCTAAAGGTAGAGACTAAGGAATTCTAGTCCAACAAGTAGAGTTCACTTCTCTTTTCCATACCAGGAATAGCAGAGAAAATATTGAAATTTCTTAAGTTTCCTTTTTATTTATACAAGTAAAATAACAGAAATGTATTGATCTTGTAGAGTCTTAGGCTGAGAAACAGTTGGTGTTATCAAAGCAGTTTCTCTAAAATCATTTGAGGGACCATATGTTAGACAGCCAGTTGAGTATTTCTACCCCTTAAAGATATAGTAGCTTACGATCCTTGAAGAACAATGAATTCTATGTTAATATGTTGCTGCTGACCTGTGAATTCAAACTGTAATTTCCTCATATAACATTTTTACAGCCAGCTTGTTTCTCCCCTCTACTTCTACAGCCTATAGAGCTAGAAAACTCTTTCTAATTTGTCTAGCTAGTGTGTGGAGCTCAAAGTTTTGAGATAGGAAGAACTTGAAACCTGACCAAGTCTCCAAGGGGAATACATAATGCACATTGACTACAGAGTTATATGGGAGATCATCCCTAAAAAAAGTATGAATCATAACTGTATAAATTAAAATAAATCAGTGTGTATACTTAAGTAATAGGTCTTTCTAAATTTACCCCTACTTCTTAAGCTATGTTGAGTCACATATGCATTCATTCATTCATTTAACAAATATTTATCAAGCACCTACTATGTGCCAGGCTCTAATGTAGGCACTGGGAATATAATAGTGATCAAAACAGATAAAAATTGTGAAGCTTATATCTACTGTATTTAAGATAATACTTTAGCGTATGAATCACATTCACTACAGTAGTTCCAACATTGCTCCAACTGACCCATTTTACTTTAGTCTGTCTTTGACCACTCTTGGTTGTCAATTGTTCTTCAGTTTATTGTCTGCCTAATCACTTTAGTTTGACACATTGATTGACAAACTTTCAGATCAGAGGCTTCCCTTTGTTCTTTGTATTCCAAAAACTATCTTTCCCTTTACATGTGGTTCCCCTGAGAATGAATGATCTCGTAATAAACCTTCTGGGCTTGCAACCTCCAGAGCCTACAGATTTCTGTACAGCTCATACCAGAGATGGCCTGGGCCACGAGCAGAGACAATAGATCCGTGCTTTGTTCTAAGTTGTAGAGTACATAGTTGTGTACAATAGGAGTATTTCTGAGAACAGCTTCTGTTTGGCTCAGTGAAAACTGAAAATAAACAAGTTAGTCCCAGGGTGAAGTTAAGAAGCAGATAAACATGACTTCCACCACCTTAATTTCCTGGTTTTTTTTTTCCCCCTGCCCTTCCTTAGCACATTTTTTCTACCTTTTTATATACTGCTTTAGTCAATTTAGGGAGCAAGAAAAGGGGATGTTCCTCCTCTGACCTGCTCCTCCTGCTCCCTTGGAAGGCAGCCCTGGCTACAGCAGCTAGAAGCTTGCTCCCTATGAGCTACGAGGAGTAGGGAAGATGCCTTAGGATTTCCTTCTCTGCATCCTTAACTCCAAGTCTTCATGCTGTGCCCTAAGTCTCCCAGACACCAAGATCCAGAGCAACCACCCAAGGCCTATGTTTTTGTATAATATTGGTAAATAGCATTTGTTGAGTGCTTACTATGTACTAGGCTCATGCTAAGCACTTTCCATACATTATCCTACTCAATCCTCCCAACCTGATGAGATAGGTACTATTATTACCACAGAGTGAACTCTGAGTGGAAATTTCTTTTACTATTGGTCGGAGATATAGCAGAGTTTGGTTTTAGGGGCTGGGGTTTGAGAGAGTGTTTTGTATTAGTTGTATATGATATGGCTGTGTACCCCCAAATTTACCTCAATCTCAGCAACTTAAAAGAACAAACATTTATTATCTCACGTTTTCTGAGGGTCAGGAATCTGGGAGAAGCTTAGCTAGATGTTTCTGATTCAGGGTCTCTCGTAAAGTTGCAGCCAAGATGGCTGACACTCATGGCTTTTGGCAAGAGTGGTTCCCAACTCTACTCATTGAGAAGACCTGAGTTCCTTGCTGGATGTTGGCAGAAGACTCAGTTTCTTGCCTCATGGGTCTCTTCCCAAGGCCTCAAGCCATGGATGCTGGCATCCTCCAGAAAGAGTAGTCTAAGAGAAAGCAAGGTAGAAGCCACAATGTCTCATAACTTAGCCTTACAAGTGATACTCCATTGCGTCTGCCATATTCTATCCATCACATAGACCAATTCTGATAGGAGAGAGCTATCAAAGGGCATGAATACTTAGAGGGTGGGAATCATTGAGGGGCCACCTTGAGGTTGGCTACCACATATTTTAAAGCCAAAACCCACAGGCCAGCTCTTTTCCCTATTAAGAAAATAAAGTCTTGGAGTGCCTCTTATTGGCTGGCAATATCTGGCTGTACCTATTAGGTGTTATGTAAATGCTGGACTGGCTGGAAGTGGTGTCTGCACATTCAGGTGAAATGCCCACTCAGGATTAGGGCTGCCATTTATCTTTGCTGTATTAGTGAGGTGCCCAATTTGGGATTATTATATTATTAATAATTGCTATATTAGCAGAAGTCAGGTTTGTATTACTGTCAGCCTGGCATGCTAAGGGTTTAGGATCCTCATTTTACAGGCTTTGGGAATCTAGATATTTGCTCAAAGTAACACTACTGTTAAGTGAAAGAAACAAAGATTCTAATATAGGCAGAAGACACTCTCATAACCACAACTCTATATGGCTCCACCCTCGAGCAGGCCAGAGCCTCTTATTTCCTTCCAGATACCAGCCCCAAACCCAAGGAACAGAGGGCAGGGAAGCTGCAGCAGGAAATGGGGTGCAGCCAAATTGCTATTTAAGTGTCTCTTGAGAATGTATATGGAAGACTCCTAAAAGACTGGAAGATAAATGTGTGGTTAGGTTACAAGAATGCTTAGGACTAGAGATGGAGTGATAGGGTTGAAGAAAGGGATCTCCTGCTTCTGATGGGATGATTCAGGGTTTTCCTTTCCTATTATGTGTAAAAATGACATAGGAAACCTGGTTTTGGTAAAAGTGTTGCAAGGGTACTTTTCACTGATGCTGAATAAATTAACAGAATGAAAAGAAAATATGCAGACACTTGCTTTGGCAAGGTAAAAGGAACACAAATTGCACGCATTAATGTGAAGTGTTTGCCATTTTTGTTTGGTTAATATAATCACATGCAGGAGAAAATGCAAGGAAATCATGGGCTCTGAAGTAGATTTAGTGACTCTAAAACACTCTTCCACTGGATATTTCTCTTGGGAATGGCCCTGCCCTACTTTCTTCTTCTAAAACTAAATAGAAAGTAGGTATTCCTTTTGGAAAATGATGCTTGCCCTGAAGATCCTATGGTGGCTGGCTTGGGCTCCACAGTGTGTATACATCATGCAAATAGTTCGCTAGTGATATTGCCAAATTATGATGCTCATGTGTATTCTATGAGGGCTTCCTTGGTTTTGCCATGGAGGTCCAGGCACTCCCTCTTCCTATTTTGCCAAAATGGGAGTTTGGGTTAAGGGTAAGGAAGGAAAGGTCATGTTAAAGCATGGAGCACTTGGGCGTGAAGAGAGTTGTACTGCTTCAGAGTTTATTGATTTTCATTTTTCTCCAGGAGTGAGAGTGGGGTGGAATATACCCACTTCTTGCTGTGCACCAAAATAAGCACACAGCCCCTTTCAATTTTAAGGGTTTTGTTTGGGGCTAATTACCATGGGGAAACAAAAGGGGACAACAAAAATAACAACCTGGGGAAGTACAAAGACTCCAAAAACCTTACATGGTGGTTTATCAACTTTAGCCATGTCTGGTACCCAGAAATGTAGATGGTTTCTCTTCTCCCGAGAGCAGGGCTCTCTTTGGAGGGCATCCTTTCCCTCTTCCCTCCCTCATCTTGTTCCTACAGATACATTTCTCCTCCCAAGGACCTCTTTCAAGATGCGTAAGAACAGTTTGGGTGCAGATGCGTAGACATCCATGTGTTCCCAGATAGAATTATTTACTGTCAGAGTCATTCAAAGACAGTTCTCTTCATCTCTCTCAATGTCTCCCTCATGCCCCCAAAGGAGTTTTCCACTAGAGCTGAGAGCATAAAAGCTGCAGTTGAGGAGAAGTGACATGGTGAGAGGCAAAGATGGGGACTATGAAAAGGCACCAAAGATAAACCATTCCTATGTGGCCATTTCACTGAGGGTCCTTGGTAGCTGGTCTGGGATGCCCCAGGATGTCATTTCTAGGTGAAGCATTTAATAGGCTGCTCTAGATGGATATTTTCTGTAAATGTGAATCTGGACCCTACAGATGTTAAAGCATGTGAATCAGAGGAATCCAACCTGGCATAACCAGTAAGCCAGTGCTTTGTGGGACAGACCAGTGACTCACCACAACTTGATAATATCACGCACAAGGACAAACCTTGGCAGCCTTGGTTTGCTAAATGGGAATCACGAACACTAGCCCTTTTTTTTATAATAGAAGAGAAGGCACATCCAAAATCAACTTTTAAAAATATCTCCAAATGTTGGTGTGCTTCATGCATTCAGTAAGAAGAGGTGAACACTTAAGTTGGAAAAGGTGGCTGATGACACTAAATTGTTTGGAGAAGTTAAAAAAAAAACAAAACACTGAAGGATTGTGAGAAACTCCAGATGGACTTGAACATGTTGAGAGAAGCAGTGAGCAGCAATATGACAGATTAAGTTTGAGTAGAATCTCTATAATTTTCAAAAGGGAATTTTAAATTCTGAGATAAGCTAAACTTGCTGAAAGAATGAAAGAACTCTAGAATTCATAATTCTAGAGGTAACATTCATGCTGTTTCCCCTTCTTTTAGGGACTTGCCACATTTCTCCTTCACTCTTGTGGTCCAAATGGAGTTTCCCGGGCCACAGTGAGCTGAATCTATGATGCAAGCCGGGGGGTCAGTCAAAAAACTTCCAATTGGTTTTTTGGAAAAACTTCCAATTGGTTTTTCTTCCAAATAGCTGGGTGAAAACAACTCTTTCTTCTCTGATGTATTAATGCAAAGGTGTCAGCCCAAGTCATTCCCCACCACTTAGAGAATGGAACCAATTCTAGAGGACATCCTGAGAGCATCCAGTGCCTAGTTTGGGGACTTGACTAGTCCTTTCAGGGGTTTGGTTATGTAAGCCCATACATTCCCCTTTGGCTAAGCTAGTTCAAAACTTCCTAACAGGGGCAGAGCTCAGCTTCTCTTCCTTTGTGTCCACCCTTTCCCCACACAGCACCCAGCCTCTCCTCTAAAAACTTCTTGGACAAATAATAAAGAATATCACTTTGGAAGACATTCAATTTTAAGGTGACAGAGTAAAGATAGTTCTGTTCCCCTTTTTCCTCAAAAAGTACCCTAAACCAAGAAGAACAAGAATCAGAAACATGGAGTTTATCTTTAGTAAAACTAAGGGACAATTGTGACTCTGCACCAAAAAGGAGGAAGGTCACACTAAAGTACCTGCCCAGGGCCATGTCAGTTTGAAGAAGTTGATTCACTCCACTGAACAGCTAGAAGACTCAGGAATTGGTGGTGCCAGGTACCTGGAAGGCAGAGGCCAGGCAAAGGAGTGAAAATGGGGATTATTTAAGAATGTGCAAGAAACAGCTAGTTCTCTAAGTTCTCAGCTACTGTACAAAGGCAGGAAGATGAGAGTCTTTGGAGATGCTGAGCTGGAAAATCTTGGGATATCAGGTACTGCACAGAGGAGAGCTGGCAGTGAGGTGCTAGAATCTGAAAGGGGGAAGTGAGAATTCAGTGCCCTTCCCTGCCAGGTTCAATGCACTCTCTCCCTTCCTCCCCTCCTCCTGTAGGAGACTGGTGATCCTTCTCAGGAGACATGGACCACGACCAGAGAAGAGCCCTACCTACGCTAACACTTAGGGATACCAAAAGAAAGTTGACTGGCCATCTGCTTTTATTACAGTGAAGGCCACCAGATGACGAGCCCACCCACATATAAATAGCTTCCAAATAGCTTTTAAGTACCTCATTTTAATTTATAAATAATAGATAGACAAAAATCATTGGAAGTGTGATGAAACCTCACAATAAGATAGAACCAGAACAACAACAACAACAAAAATTCAGAGAGAGGAAGAAAAAGCTTTCAGAGAGAAAAAAAAAAAATCATTTCAAAGAACTGGGGAAAAGAATAATACTGGATAACAATATTGAGAGCTAGAAGCTAACTGAGTAATGCCATTAAAAGTTTGAGTAAAAGTGATTTTCGACCTAGAATTCTATACCTATCCACCAAAACCAACCTTTGGTTATAGGTGAGGATAGTATAGTTAGTTTTTATACATACAATATCACAAAAAGATGTTCTTTTCACAAACTCTTTCTCAGGAAATGATTGGATGCTATGTTCCACCAAATGAAGAAATGAACCAAGGAAGAACACAGTGAGTTCAGGGAAAAGGGCATCTCCAGGATGATGGCCAAAGGAAGTCCTCAAAGACCAACAGGTAAGACTAGGCTAGAGACTCCAGATGGACTTGAACATGTTGAGAGAGGCAGCGAGCAGCAATATGACAGATTAAGTTTGAGTAGAATCTCTCTAATTTTCAAATTATAGCAGATCCGGAAAGCAACCCATGTGAATTAAATGGGATGGAGGGCTCTAGGAAGGATGTGCCAGGAGGAACAAAATGGAACTACTATATGATCTAAGAGGCTGCTCTTCTGAAAATTTTTATTGAAAAGCATTTTACAGAGCTGTTGATGAGTATGAGAACATTTACAATTGGTTCAACACAATCTAAGGCAAATGAAAAAAACACAGGCAATTATCTTATTTTATTTAGATTTTATTTAATTTTAAAAAAAGATGGGATCTCACTCTTGCTCAGGCTGGTCTGGAACTCCTGAGCTCAAGCAATCCTCCTACCTCGGCCTCCCAGAGTGCTAGGATTACAGGCGTGAGTGATCACGCCCTGGCCAACAGGCAATTGTCAAATTCAAGAGAAATTGAAAGATATGCAAGAAAGTAAATGTAATCACAACACCCTTCTTAATTCATCAGCAAACAGTGTCTATAATCATAATAATTAACACTGAATACAGATGACCGAAATACACGATACAACTATGTTGGGAGAATGGGGGAAGGGGCAGAGGAAGAGGAGGAGCACTAATAGCCTCACCTACAATGAAAGGAAATCAATAGGTAATATCTAACTTGATGAATAGAGAGAGAATGGCAAAGCCAGAAACTTAGAGGCAATTAGAAACTGCTAAAAAGACTGGAAGTGATTGTCTGGATAATAGGGCGGTGGGGGGTGGGACAGAGCAGCATGAAAATACTGCTGTTTTTTTGTTGTAAGCCTTTTGGCACTACTTGACCTTTTAAACTATGTACATATATTGCTTGGATAAGTAAAAATTAGCTTTAAAAATACTATCATTTTGAAAGGGCACCAAATTATTAGCCTGCGCAGCTGCCCGTGTGTCTTGTTCCAGCTTTGCTCTTGTGCTTGGAGGATTGCAGATGTGGTCAGAGAGAGGTCAGAGGATAGGTTAGGAAGCACTTTGTGTGCCAAGCCAGAGAGCTTGAATTTTATTGTAAAGGGAATGGGGAGCCTTCAGGGATCTTCAACAGTGGAATAATAGGATCAGACACGCTCTCTGAGCATTAGTTTTCTCATCTGTAAAATGACTGAGTTGGCCTAGGAAGAACCATTCTGCCATTTTTTCCCCTCTGAACATTTTACTGTGAAAAATGTTAAATGTCCTGTTAGTTACTAGTTAAGCAATATATTTATTAACTAATTATTTATTTTATTAGTATTTATATATTATTAAGTTATTAATTATTTAGATTTACTATGAAAAACTTTCAGAAAAATTAAAAGAATTATACAGTGAACATCCATGTAACCACTTAGATTCTACAATTAACATTTTTCGATATTTGCCGTCCTCACATAAGGATCCATCTATCTCTCTCTCTCCATGCATCAATCCATGTGATACATTCGTGCACATCAATATACTTCATCTCTAAATACTTCAGCATGCATATCATTATTAGGATTCGATATATTGAACTATGGGGATAAAAGTTGCACAATGGAATTCACAAATCTTTAGTGTACCATTCCAGAGTTTGGAAAAATACTTAGCCCATATGTCCTATACCTTTATCAATATACAGAATATTAAAATCTCTCCAGAATGTTCTCTCATTATTCTGACACTTTTTTATTTCTTTGCAACTGTAAAGTCCGAACCCAGGGCAGGGTGCTGACACCAAAGCCACTATGTGGATGTGGGGAGCAGTAAGAGACAGATGTGAGGTGGGAATGTCAACAGAGGTGCCTTCCTTGATGGAGGTTCTAGGAAAATCAGAGAGATTGACAAGAGTATAAAAGGTCTATCTTGGTTAAAGATACCAGATGAAGCTTTAACATCTACTGGTTGACAAAGCCCACATTAGATGACCTCTAAGATTCTGTCCAGCTCTGATGCTGTATCTTTATTTTTGGGGTTTGGAAAGCAG
This sequence comes from Avahi laniger, assembly GCA_963575035.1. NCBI lineage: Eukaryota > Metazoa > Chordata > Mammalia > Primates > Indriidae > Avahi > Avahi laniger. Next base: position 1,278 of record CAUYSK010042532.1, on the reverse strand, counting down.
ACTTTGTTTTCTTTTCCTCCCTCCCTCCTTTCCCACCCGTCCTTCCTCCCTTCCTTCCTTCCTTCCTTACCCCCGCCTTTCTTCTTCCTTCCCTCCCTTTCTTCCTCCCTGCCTTCCTTCCCTTGTTTTTGAGACAGGTCTCTCTCTGTCACACAGGCTAGAACTCCTGGGTTCAAGCAATCCTCCCACCTTGGCCTCTCAGATTTTATTTTCAATGAATTTCACAGGCATTTATTAAGTGTACAACTATATTAGGAACTGAAAGGCCCACAGTCTTTAAACTACTACTAATGCCATCTGCGGTGGGTAGAATTAACCTGCTTTTACTCTGGCTAAGGGCTTTGCTTATATCTGTCTGATTTTGTAAGGTGGAAGTTGGTAAGTTGAAGAGTCTGTAATATACCATCCTGGACATCTGTAAAAATTACGCAGTGAATAATTATCCTGTCATGACCAATGATGGGCATTTGTAAGGCAGCTGGCTAGACTTAGGGGTATAAAAACAGAACTTTCTCAGTCTGAAATTAAGTGATCTCAGGATCTCTAGTCTCATGTCCTCTTTAACCAGATGAAACTTTAATGAACACTCAGTAAACACTGCTATCTGGGAGAGTTTAATCAGAACTCTCCCTGGCATTTCTACTGATCATTTATCTTCAGAATGGTGAAGATTCAGAAGTGCCTTCCCAAGCCTGAAAGATTGGAACCCAATCAGTCAGGCAGTGGGTTCGGAGCTGATGACCACATGCCCTGGCCCCAGGCTAGGCACCCAGGGGATTCAGAATAACTGTGAGAATGATTCCTACTCTTCAAGCGGGACAGAACCCACCAACCAGCTGAACACCAAGTGCTCAGCTGCATGCTAATGTCTCTCCCCAGGGCTGGGCCAGGTCTGCAACAGACACTGCTCTTTCACTATCACATGGTTCTTCACCCTTGCTCTTCCTTCTTTAGTGTGGGTCTTACCTCCAGACAGTGAGCAAAGATGTGCCTAGTTCACTGCTGCAGTCCTAGCACCTGGGCCAGAGCCAGGCACAAAGTAGGTCCTTCATAATTGTTGAGTAAATGAACAGAAATTACAAAAGGGCATTTCTATTAAATAAAACAGTTTAAAAATGCAAGTTGTACCAGGTTTGATTTTTTTTTTTTTTTTTTTTTGAGACAGAGTCTCACTCTCTTGCCTGGGGCGAGTGCCGTGGCATCAGCCTAGCTCACAGCAACCTCAAACTCCTGGGCTCCAGCAATCCTACTGTCTCAGCCTCCCAAGTAGCTGGGACT
>CAUYSK010042530.1:0-20283 GCA_963575035.1 Avahi laniger | reverse complement strand
CCCGGCTAATTTTTTCTATATATATTTTTAGCTGTCCAATTAATTTCTTTCTATTTTTGGTAGAGATGGGGTCTCGCTCTTGCTCAGGCTGGTCTCGAACTCCTGAGCTCAGAACGATCCGCCCACTTCGGCCTCCCAGAGTGCTAGGATTACAGGCGTGAGCCACTGCGCCCGGCCTAAAATACAGTCTTAATAGAAGAGAAATGGGATGGGGAGGGAAGGAGTGGATGGGAGCACAGCTGGGGAGTGTTAGAGTAGTGATGAATTAAGGGATAAGTCATGGAAAAATCAAGGGATATCTTTCGCTCCAGAGCAACAAACAGTGTAGTCTAGAAGACTTTAGGGAACACTTAGGTTGGAAACCAGCAGGTCTGAATTCTAATTTTGACTGAGGTCCTCAAAAGTCTTGTGACTTTAGGAAAGCCACTCAACATATGCGCCTTAGATGCCTCATCCATTCGACAAAAACAACACTGTGTATCTTATCCACTTTATAGGCTATACAGTAGGGATAAAATATAATAAATTAGTTAATTAAAATAGCTAACAATTATGTGGCCAAATGATATGGGCCAGTACTTTGCTAAATATATGCTATTCTTTCATCTAGCTCTTGTGATAACCCTGTGCCTAGAAACTATTATTACCATGAGATAAAAGAGAAAAAAGAACATTCCATTAAGTTCAAAGAACCACAAGCATATAAGGTTTTATGATTATGAGTTTATAGGAGGCAGTTGCATCCAGCTTAAAGAGGAGATGGTAAAAAAAAAAATCTCTGAATCTTCTAGAAAAAGAAAAGCATAGAGGCTGAGGTAAGGCATGCATAGGTACGTAATTAGGAATCATGTAAAATAACTGAAGGCTCAGCTGCAAGGGAAATTTCATAGAGAAGCAATGTCGGTTACCTGAAATTATGAATAAGAGAATTTGGGATAATCTTGGCTCTATTTCTGAGAGAGAATGTATCAGATATAAAACAAATTGATCTTGGCTAACAGCTTTGAAACATTATCTGCCCCTAGAAGTTGGACATGTTTCAGGATATTTTAAGTCTCAGGGAAGTTATACTTTCCTTTACCTTATATCTAACTTTTATAGCCATTGCATCCTCACCGAGATGAAAAAGATGCATAACAGGATTTGCATTCCTTACTGGAATATGACTGCTGCAAGCAAACAGTTCAGAACTTACTTGTTAGCAATATTATTAGGAGTCTCAATCATTTTGCTCACAGGGCAAAATGCCCTGAGGGGAAAGAAGTCACCTGCCACTTTCTAATGTTATTTAATCTTTTTAGTCTGTCTGAGCTGTAAACTGTCAATCACAGTTAATGTTTAGTCACCTTGAATGCCGTTTAATCAGTAGAATGCTTAGTATATCTATAAATACCTGATGACACAGGAATTAAGTCTTTACAATAATTACCCCACTACATCATTTGACATCATTACTCACGGGCAAGGCCAAAACCATTTTTAATCTCTCATGGTTTTTCAGTAAGAAGTGTTTCATTACTGCTACATAACTGGAATAATTATTTCACATGGAGAAAACGGGTAACTGAAATTTGCACATTGGGCTGTTTATAATGTATGAATGGCACCGTCTGTCTTTAAATGCTGCTGATGACAAGATAATTACGATGATGTGGACTGATTGCCAAGTGTATGCAGCAAGAGACAAGAACAACTCTGGGTCAGGATTTGATCAGTGATTAATGCTACGTGCACGGAGGTCCACATTAATGCATTCGACTTACGAAGGCCATTGAAAGAGGACATTTTTTTTTAAAATGTCAGGAAAAAAGATTGTAGGTCATGCACCAATATGTTAAGTGTTTATGTCTTTGCAACTATGGGTTGCTCCTTCCTTCTATCTTTCCTTGCTAACTTTTTCCTTCCTCTTTTACTCTTTTTTCTTTATCCTTTTTTCTGTATTTTCCAAAGAAAAATATAAATATATTTAAAAAGCACATTAAAAGTATAAACCTTTGGTAATGTTACATAAAATAAAGACACATTTGGTTTAACATACTGCTTTGTTAAATCTTGCAACAAATGCTTCAAGTGCCTGCTCGCCATGGTTCTTGGAATGCTGGTCAGAGGACCCCAATCTTGTGTAAGTGGCTCTGTCAGCGTGACTATTGGGATGGGGTCAGTTTTGACGGCTGTGAAAATGCTGTTTGGTAAAGTGCAGAATATTTTCTGTTTAGAGCGTGGAGCCCTCACCATCAATATTTTCCCTCCCTCCCTCCCTGCCTTCCTCCCTCCCTGCCTTCCTCCCTCCCTTCCTTCCTTCCTCTTTTTTCTTTTTCTTTTTTTTCCCCCAAAAGCCAGGTCTTTGCAGGACGGGGCATCGAGTTCTGACCGCAAGGAGGACGCGTCTACTTGCCAACGATGAGCAGGTTCACAGGGCCACGAGGAGCCCGTCCCCATAGTGGAACACTGTGGAGATGCAGCGGTCCCTGGTCACTGGCTTGGACTTCTTGCCCTTGCCACGCGTGGGGACTTAGGTCCACATCTCCTTCACATTCTCCGGCACTATGTCACAGCGTGTGTTGAAGGCCTTCCGGAAGCTTCCTCTTGCGGCTGTCAATCAGCACTCGGGCGTTGTTCCTGACCAAGCACGTGGGCGGAACGCGGCGGGTTGAACCCTCCTCTGCAGCTCCTGGCGGCGGCCGGAGGGGAAGCGGTGCTCTCGGGTCGGGTCGCGGCTTCTCCTCCACATTGCTTCTTCTCTGGTCTGTTTTCTAAGAGGCGCTTAAAGCTTGGATTTTCCTCTCTGATTTAAAAGGAGTGCGGCAAACTCGTTCGTTCATTTGTTCATTCATTCCCAAGCACTTCCTGAGCGCTGCAATGTGGCCAAGCCCTGTGCTGGTTTCTGAACTACAGCAGGGAGCAAAACAAGCAAAACTCCCTGCCTCCACTGAGCTAAAACATAGGGAGGGAAGATAAAACAAGACAGTCACATAAACAGTGTGTGTGACGACGCGAACTGCTACGGAGGAAGAAGGGCGAGAAGTGAGAGTCTGCAGACGAGTTGCAACGCACATGGGTCGTTCGGGAACCCTCCCTGATGAGAAAATACTTGAGACAAGGAAGTGAGGGACCATGTGGGGAGGAAGAAACAGGAAGAAGAGGCCCTGAGGTGGGAATGTGCGAGGAGGGGCGGCAAGGAGGCTGGAGTGGCAGGAAGTGAGGTCCAAGAGGCAATAGGGCTGCTTGCTAGAGCCTTGTAAGCCTTCGCAGGGGCTCCTGAGTGTCTCCAGACTGGGAGGCAAAGCTATAAAGGTAGCGAGCAGAGGAGTGGTATGATCTGATTTCTCTCTGAGTCATTTTGCTGACTATGTTAAGGACAGACTAGAAAGCCAAGGGCAGAAGCAGGGAGACCAATAAGAGGCTATTGCAGTATTCCTTCAGGTTTGTTTTGTCTTGTTTTGTTTTGAGATAGAGACTTTCTCTTTTGCCCAGGCTAGAGTACAATGGCATTATCATAACTCGCTGCAGCCTCAAACTCCTGGGCTCAAGCTATTCTTCTACCTCAGCCTCCCAAGTAGCTGGGACTACAGGCGTGTGCCACCACACTCGGCTGATTTTTTTAAAATTTTTTTTTTTTTTTTTAGAGATGTGGTCTTTCTGTGTTGATCAGATTGATCTCAAGCTTCTTTCCTCAAGCAGTTTCCAGGTGCTGATGTCAGGGCCTCATGGTAAGAAAGGAAAAGATGTTGGATGTGGTGTGAAGGTAGAGCCAACAGAATGTATCAACAGGTCAGGTGTAGGGTTCAAAAATAGTTTGTAGCCTGAGCAACTGGAAGGACGAGGCTGACAAATATGTAGATGGTATTTAAAGCCATGAGACTGGGTGAGGTCACAAGGGAAAGAGGGTAGAAAGAGAAGAAACCTGAGGACTGAGTCCTGGACACACAGCACTGGGGTCAGGGAGCTCAGGAGTGGATTAGTTTAGGTAATGCTACCTGCTGGAACAAACAAAGCCAAAAGGGAACAACAGTTCAAACTTAATCACAGTTTATTTCACATTCCCATAATGCCCAAAAAGGGTGTTCCTGATTGGTGGGTGACTCGCCTTCCATTAGATCATGGAAGATGGTAAATGGGGGAATTTTAGAGGCCACACATAGAAGTGGTACCTGTGGCCCTTCTAAACTGCAAGGGAGATTCAGAAATGCAGTTTATCTAGGTGCCCATGAAAAGTAGGAAGCAGATTTGGTAAACAGCTCTCCAGGCTCTGTTGCAAGGGGGATCCAGCAAAGGAGAGTGAGAAGTCTGGCTAATGAGGAGGTAGAAGAGTCAGTGGAGTGGGCTGCCCAGGAAGCGGAGTGAAGAGACTTCATGGAGGAGGAAATGGCCCACTGTGTCCAATGCAGCTGAAAGATCAAGTAAGATGAGGGGTGAGGACTGACCATTTTAATATATTAACTAGTGTCTTTGGTGACTTTGACAAGGGCAAATTTGGAGGAGTGATGGGGCAATGACTTGTTGGAATCAGTTTAAAAGAGAAATAAGGAACGGAAACTAGACAGAATGGGCATAGATAACTCTTTCCAGAGTCTGTTGAATATAAATCAACAGATAGACTTGTCCGCTCTGAATTCACCCTGGGTGGTTCAAATGAAGAAACCTTAAGAAAAGTATTACTTATAAAGGTGTGGGCTAGGTTAAAGGACAGAAAACAGATGGTAAGGTACTGACACTTGCTACAGTAGAAAATTGTTACGACCTCTAAACTGAAGGGACAAGGAGAAGAAATAAGGTGACCAGAAAACAATGAGAGAAAAGCAGTAGAAAAGGGTCACTCACTGGGAGCTGTGATCTTAAAGAGAACCACCCCAAACCTTTACTCCCACCTCTGATCTCCAAAGATTGGCCAAATCTAATCAGAAGTCCATGAGCAAGGGAGATCAGGAGATGTGATGCTTCCTTGGCACAAAGCAAGGCAAAAAAGAGTGGAGAATGTATCAGCACATGGGGAGTCGAAGAACAGAAAATAACTAGCTCAGAGGGGTTGCTTGACTTGGATTTCAGAGTGAAAGGACATTTGTTGCATCTTTCAAAAGACATGTCTTTTGCTTGATTGAGTGCTAATGGGACAGTTACCATATCTTCCCTCTTGACTATCACATGACATGAAGAAAATATGATTACTCCAAGTAGCTCTAAACAGGTTCTGTAGGGGACACTATACTTGCAGAAATTAGTATGCTGTATTGGTCAGGGTTCTCCAGAGACAGAATCAATAGGAGATATAGATAGATAGATAGATAGATAGATAGATAGATAGATAGATAGATAGATAGAAATTTATTGGGGGGAGCTGGCTTACATGATTATAGGAGCTGAGAAGTCCCACCTTTGGCTGCTTGGAAGAATTAGGGAGGCCAGTAGCATTGCTTAGTTCAACTCTGAAGGCTTCAGAACCAGGGAAGTACCTCTTTATCTGAGGCAAAGGTCTGAGAACTGGGGGATGCTGGTGTCAGTCCTGGAGCCCAAAGTCAGAGAACCTAGAGTTTTGATGTCCAAGGACAGGAGATAAAGGGTGTCCCAGCTAGAGTAGAGAGAGAATGAATTTACCTTTCCTCTGTCTTTTTGTTCTGTCTGGGCCCCAGCCAATTGGATAGTGCCCTCCCACACCGAAGGCAGCTCTTTCCCACTCGGTCCACAGAAGCAACTCGCACCACAGTCTCCTCCGGAAGCACCGTCATGGTCACACCTAGAAGTAATACTTTACCAACTGTCTTAGTCCATTTTCTGTTGCTATAACAGAATAGCACAGACTGGATAATTTATAAAGAAAAGAAGTTTATTCAGCTCACAGTTCTTGAGACTGGAACGTCTAAGAGCATGGCACCGGCATCTGCTCAGCACCTGGTGAGGGCTTTCTTGCTGTGTCAGACAAGGCAGAAGGGCAGCCTGGCAAAGAGGGCACACATATGAGAGAGCTCGCTTTTATAAAAACCACTCCCATGATAACAGCATTGATCCTTTCATGAGGGTGGAGCCCCCATAACCCAATCGCTTCTTAAAGACCCCACTTCCTAATACCATCACAATGGCAATTAAATTTCAACATGAGTTTTGGCAGTGACACTCAAGCTGTAGCAGCAGCTATCTAGGTATCCCTTAATCCAGTCAAATTGACACCTAAAATTAACCATCATGCACACCACATTTACCTAAACTTGGAAACAAACATTGTACTAAGCCTCCAAAAACTGACCAATCATAGCAACCAGTCCACAACAAGGAGTATACAAGTCCCACAATGTTCCAAGGCAGCAAAGTGTGTGCATAGCTAAAACCAAGAGGGTTTATTTAATTTTCAAGGCTATTTGTATTTTACCAAGAAGAAAGTAAATTTTTACTAGTAATCCACATGTAAAGTATGCTTTTTGATTATAAAGAAAGGTAATGATGTACAATTAGGTCACACGTGTATACAAGCAAACACACACACCATTTATACAAGGAAATTAAAGAGGGATTCCAGAATGTACCAAAATAAGCATAACTGCTATGTCCTCCACTCCTGCCCCCAGTTTCTCTTCTGACTTTTGTATAATATAAGCACATCCAGGAATCATCTCTTTTTTGTGGAAGGGATAACAGCTTTACACAATATTCATGTTTTCAGTAATATCCCATGCAGAGCACACTTGAGGTTTCTTTTATAACTTTACTAATCATCTTTCACCCAATACAATTAGCATTATCTAAATTAGTTATCAGTTTACCAAATTGTCTCCTCCTTTTTAAAAAGTCATATTGCGAAATTATAGGTATAGCCATAGACAGAACCAGTATTGTATGCTTGCAGACATTTGGAGAGAGATAATGTTCTTAATCCTAATTAGAATTCTTTCCCTTTCCTATATGAACTTCTCAGAATCAGGGGTGACCTTATTTTCATTTGGATGGAGGCACGGTAAATCAACTGACTTTCATTTGTCTTGTAACACATCACTTCCTATTCAAATGTGTTTATTTAAGCTCTGGGTCCTTTACTATCTTTCCACATTACTACGTCTCTCAAAAATATCCATTTGGAATAGATTGCATTCTGTTTCCCTTATTCTGCAATATGATCTTCAGTACAGCTTAACCCTTGTTTAAGCCATGGGTCCAATCTTGGCATTATAGTGTTTCTATCAAAATATTCCACAAAGACCAGAAAATTGCTGGTTATCCACCAGATTTTGTTCTCCCATTCTTCTATAGTATTACAGTTTAAACTGGACCTAGCTATAGACTATATTGTCAGCTTCTTGCATGTGGGTGTGGCTATGTGACACAGGCCTGTGGGATGGGTACAACTTCTGGGAACTCCAACTTTAAAGACAAGCCGTTTGTGCCAGTGCACCTCTCTCTCCCATTTCTGTAAACGAGAACATGAAAGTGACCACAAGCCAGCTTTAATTGTGTAGACAAGGACAACGACCTAAGGAATATCAGAACAATAAGATGGGTTCCTGAATGACCTTGTGGAGTAGAACTGGAATACTTTCCCCAGAACTATCTTCTTTAGGCTGCTGTATTTAAGATTTCTTTTTTTATTAAAGCATCTTAACTTTTATCTTAACTAACACAATTGTCAAATGGGCTAAACTTTTCAAATATATCAGAAAAGGTGAGATTAGATCAAGTTATAACTAGTTTCAAGCTGGAATACCACTTTTCCATAACTGTTCTGTTTGAGTAAGTAAAGCATAGACTTACTCAGAATATCTTCCTTCCTAACCTTGATAATGAAGTCTAATTTACGACTCTTACTCTCAACTTTCCAACGCCTGGTCTTTCTTCACAGATTGTTCACTCAAACTAGAATCTGAACAATTATTTCTAAATAACATTGTAACTATTGACTAAATTAAAATAGGATCAACTATTCAGGAACAAGCATTTGTTTTTTAAAATGCACTTTTTCATTGAGAATTTCAAATTCAGGTTCAAATGGCATTAGAGTGAGTCATCGTCAACAACAAAGATAAATAAATAAATAATAAACAAACACACAAAAACCAAACAAAAAACACAGAGAAATTTGGACCTTGGTCTTTTTTGATTTTCCAGTGGGTGTATCTGGGTATCCATCTGTTTGGTTGCTACAGTGAATAGTAATGTTTGTTGGTGTAATTATGAGTTGTCATTCGAAACAAGAAAATGTCTTTTCCAAAGAAAGCTGACTCCTGAAAACATTGTGATATACAAAAATGCATAAGATTTCTTTTTATTTCTCACAGAAAGTGTTCTTTCTAGAATACTTTGTATTTCTTACTAGAAAGAGTTTACAATGTGGCATTTGCTGAGATAATGAGGCATTTTTGTAAAGTAACAGAACAAACCAGGATGAAAGGTTTCTAATGCCCCGAGGTTGTAGCAATAGATAATAGATACATTTTTATCTTTGTAAACATTCAAGTGATTTGATATAAATATCCTTTAAATTGTCTCCCTTTCGGGTTTGACGGTTAGGACAGTGCATAGGTGCAAACACGTACACATGTGGATCCCTGTAATAGACATATATGCAAAACACCCACAGAACACTGCTACATGCTGCCAGCCCTGTATCCCCATTATGACATCCAACTTCAGGATCTTGCTACTGGACATTTTAAAAAGCAGAAATTCCATCACTGTGGCAACCGAATTAAAAAGCTAGCCCCCAGACATGCGACCTCTGCTTTGAAGCTTAATATTTAAGCTTTCTACAGCTCCCGGGTTCAAGGCTGTTGCAACTGAAAGAGTTGGGAGAGACACCGAGTCCAGCCATCAACACACACTTAGCTGGTGCATGGTCTCCCTTGTTTCTGGGGCACCGCTCTTTCCCAGTTGGATTCTCCAGAATCAGCTCACGCCTCCTCAGTCTCTTTGGCTAGTTCCTCTATGTCTTATCGTTGTCTATACCTCTGCCCATCTACTCCACCCTTAAATGCTGGTGTTTCTAAGGACTGAGACATTTTATCTCTTATTAATATATACACTCACCCTGGGGGATTTCATCAAGCTCATAAGCTACATGTGGAACTCTCACTTGGTTATTTCCAGCTGGACATCCCACAGAAATCACCAAAATTCACCTTCAAAAACCCGCTTCAAAATTGCTTCTGCCCTCTATTTCTCATTTTAGTGAATTATTTACCTGCATCAGAAACCCAGGGGTAGTCTTCACTCCGTCTCCATCAGTCTCTCCCGCTAAACTCCTCCTTATCTAAATCCTACAGATTTCATTTTTTAAGTGTCACAGGACTCTGTCCCGTCCTTCTTATTTCCTGTCCACCCGTATAGCCATATATCATGATTTGTGACAGTTTCCTAACTGGAGTCCCTGGATCCTGGCTTGTCAGCCTTTCGCCGTGAGTTTGCTCTCATATTGCTGCCAGGGAAATCTTACTAATATGAACCTTCTCTCTCTGGTGGTCCTCCGCTTAAGGAAACCTAAGAGCTTTGAATGGAGCAAAGCCCAAAGCTCTCAGAAGGGCCTATGATTCTTCCAGGTGCTCATCTCCAGTCATTGCCCAGAAGCAGTTCCCTCTTCCAGCCTTGCTCCAAATAAAGTGAGCTGCATGTCTGAGTGTCTCAAGCATAGGCGACTTTGCCCAGGTTATTGGCATCACCAGGAATGTACACCAGCTTTGTTCGTGAACTGGCTCATGCTGTCCTCCTCCAGGCTGTGCTGCCTGGGTCTTTCCAGACAGAGCTGGTCACACCCTCCCTTGCACCACCACTGACCTTCGCACAGCTATCTCTTTTTACAGTGCTCATCTCACTGCAGAACAATTATTTCCCTGCACATTTTTCTGTTTCTTGTAACTAGCTGCAAATTCCTTGAGGCTTGGATTATTTTTAAATCATCTTTATATCTCAGATCTACTCCAGAACTTGGCATCTAGCAGGTTCACTGCATGTTTATTGAATGAATGAATGAATGTACTCGTTATAGATGAAGTTACTCACAGTGGCCATTGTGGCAAGGACCTTTTTCCGGCTTCAAATACATGGTCCAAGAAGTTCCTCAAAGACAGCTTCATAACTCTCAATCTTTTCTTTCTAATTTCTATCTGGAAAACAGATTTTTGGACTACAGCTCTGAGAAGAATCAAAATGAGTTTGTTGGATAGAACAAAGGTCACATTTTACAAATGCACTGTTTTGTTTTTCAGATGAGGACTAAAGTTAGATTGAGATTGAGTCAGTATTAATGTCAACATTTTTGCACAAACTTTTTCTGCATGTGTTTTCATTCCTTTGCTAGATATAACTGTGTCACTGGTTAATATTAAAGCCTTGGATCAGCAGCAGCATCTGAATGTTTTGAATGATAGAAATGTAACTGAAAATTTATTTAGAGATTCAAATTATTCTTTAGGCTTCTAGGTTTTGAATGACTCTGCAAAAGTTTGTCCAAGGAAATTCTACTGAGAGGAGATCTGATGACATTATAGATAAAGTATTAATAAAAATCAATAGTTATAAAAGTCCTGATTCTAACAGAATGAAGGGGGAATTTTGCTAATCTTAATATAAAAAAATCTCTTTGAGGGTAATTTAGAAAGTAAATTGAATGGACTGTCATTTAGAAGTATTATGTTTTTCTCACAAATACTCTTACCTAATATGCTGTCAAATGAAAGAGAAATCGTAAAATATTCGTCAATGAGAAAACTTGTATATGGGCTTGCTTTCTCTATACACCCTCTAGCTCTGGAAACCACAATATAAAAAGGGTTTTTTTGTTTGTTTGTTGTTAAGGAAGTATATCTTCATGCTTTGCTCCTAAAACAGGTACTTGTGGCTTTTGGAGGGTAAGCTACTGAGAAGGTCCATCTGTAATAATCACATAGACTAAAACACAGTTTTATACCAATCACCAGTCTTTGTTGGCACCTAGCAAATGATAAATAATAAAGAATAATCCTTGGCAGTATAGTAATTTAGTAAAATTTTCTTCTTTAAAATCCTTGGAAGTTATTTTTTTCCTCTACAAATTTCTTCAGACTCCCCTAACCATTGCCCCCCCCAAATATACTGCTGAGCCAATTACCAGAAAGCATTAAAGAATAAAAAATCTATATGAGAGTAAAATGTAGTCTGTTACAATGAATTAGTAGCAAATAACCCATGGGTCTATAAAACATATAGTGAAAAATGGTTTCAAAAGATATGATTTGTTAAAAGGGAAACTCATGTATAATGTATTTTTTCTGAATGAATCATTAATATGAAACTAATCATTGGTAAAAAATATTGAATTTTTTTTTAAATGAGGGTGGGGTTTTTAAAATAAGTGTTTATGAATGGGTTCTCATTTGAATATTCTGAATATTTAATGCATTAATCATATTCCAGGCCCTTACAAAGATTCACAGGAAGTTCCGCTTAGGTACAGACAATTAACTAACTGTTAATTTGGGATGAGAAAACAAAAGTGAGCCCTCAAGGTAGCAAATATTTACCTTAATTTCTTTCTGTTTTGTAATGACTTGACTTTAAACAAACATTTTTCAAATACTTTTATAACACCTTAGTGCAGTATTTCTCAATCTTTTTTGCATCTCTCTAAGGAGCCTTTATAGACTTTTTTCCTAATTACTCCACCCTAAGAAATTTCAGTACAACAGATATAGTGTATATCTGCTTTTGTATTGTGTGTTACATATTGTGTTTTATACATAAAAAGTATAAAGCTTACTCTTTTTGTTCAATGCAAGGTTAAGAATGGCCAAATAAAAATTTTTAAGTTAAAAATTAAATTAAAAAATTTAAAGCTATTGACATTTAAGTTTATAATTATATTTTCTGAGTAATTTTTAGTATTATATATTTACTCATATAAATTTTAGTAAATCGACATACATATGAATATTAGCAATGTATTAATATATAATAATGATAACAATGCAATAAATTTTAAAAATTATTTTTCTAGCAAAAATAAAACAATCGAAAAAATTAAATTAATTTTAAAAGTTGTTTTTGGTGAATGAAACTTTTACTATTTGCTTAGTAGAAAGAAAAAAAACTTTTTAACTTAGTCTACAAAAGAAAGTAACATATCCAAGAATGATGAATCAATGGGATACCTGAGCCTGAAGTTTTTTTACTAAAAATTCAATCTTTAGTGTGATGTTAGTAAGTTTAACAATAATGTCTCCTCTTAAACATAATTCTGTTTCTTTCCTTTGCTAATATGTTGCTTACTGAACCCAAACCACTTTTAACTATATAAGATGTTAGGAAACAAAGAAGTACTTTTGTCATTTCAGATCACATTGTTGAAAAGAAAAATTTAGTTATTTTGATCTCCACTCTCAGCCATTTTACCTTTTTCAAATTTATACTTGCATTTCTCATTACATTTTGATTCAATGAGTCTTATCTGAATTTCCTCCACAGCTGATTGAACATTGCTTTCAACTGGCTCTCATGTCTATGGCTTCACTTCCAAAGAAAATAAATAAAAAATCTATTTTCATTTCACTTCTAAAGAACACAAATTATCTAAATAATTCTTAAGCTCATTTTTGGTGAATTCTTGATTCATTGACTTCAGCTAACTTTTGCACACTATAATATTGTTTTTTCTTTTTAAATTGCTTTCAGATAGTTCCAGTTTTTTCAGTAAAAGCTAATATTCATTGCAGTCTATTATTGTAATTATTTCCGTTGAAGTGATAGTTCTGTAAATTTCAGAAAAATCCAAGCCGTGTAGTATGTATTGTTTTTGTGTTTGCTGAGCGCTAGATCTGACTCCTTGCCTTCTACAAAATGAATTATTACCTCAGCAAGGTTTATAAATCTTATTGGTTTCCTTTAGAAAGCTATCTGATTTCTGTACGTAGAAGCCGCCCACATACTGTTCTTTATCAAAACAAAGTTTCTGAAAAGGCAATCATCTTTGCTGTGTGACTTTATTTCAAATGTGTTTCAAATGCTGGAAGGATTTTATTGCATCACTATTGAAATTATAGTCTCTATGTTCATAGGACAATCTCAGCAACTGTAGGAACACTACAAAGTTTTACAGTGATTTCTTCAAATTTTATAAGACTAAATCATTCCATTGTCATTCGTTTGCTTGTTCCTAAATAGGAAAATAACAGTGTTATATTGCTCAAAATTCTATCTAAGAAAGTTTTGCCTGCTCTCAGGTTACAAAAATATTATCCTACACATTTTAAATTTTTATAAAGTTCTAGCTTTTGCATTTAAGTCTATGATCTATTAAATTGATTTTTGTGTATATGATGTAGAATCCAGGTGGATTTTTTTTCCCCTATATGACTATCCGGTTGTTTTGGCACTATTTATTGAAAAGACTTACTTTCCTTTCTTGGACTGCTTTGGTGCTTTTATCAAAAATCAATGATCATAAATGTGAGGCTCTGTATTCTGTTCCATTGCCTATTTATCTGTCCAAATGCCAATACCATATTATCTTAATTACTATAATTTTGTAATAAATCATAACATCAGATGGTAAAGTCACACAAATTTTACTTCTTTTTCAAGATCTTATTAGACATTTTAGATTTTTTGCATTTTCACACAGATTTTAAAATCAAAATATATTCATATACTCTTAAAAGATGAAATTTAAATGGTTCAATATAGCCATGCATCCAAATAGAGTTCTGTGCATTTGAGTAGAGTTTTATATATTCATGTCCCTGCATAGACTGAGATACTAACATCTTAGGATCACATGTCCCATCATGGGAATCAATTTTTTTCCCCATTTGTAGAACTGCTCCAAACTCATGTATTATATTGCCTCTACCAGCAAGCCGTTTGTCCCAAGCCAGCACTCTTAAGACTGGATTAACTAACCAGGTCATATCATATCACCAGCCACAACAAAATAGCTCATTACTTTGACTAAAATCAAGTGAATTAAAATATCAAAATTATAAATGAGATATAAAAAGATAATGGTTTATTTCAAATAAATTCTATTGAACAAGTTCAAACAGAATTTGTAATTTTGAAAACATTCAGGAATGTCAAATAACCATTCTCCAAACTAAACTTTCAAAAAAATTTCTCTTTGAATTGCTGGACTAAGTTTTAAATAAAGATTTCTATAAAGAACAGCTTATCATAATTTAAATATCCTTTCTTCAGGGTATCACAGAGCAATACTTTCCAAAGCCACATTATTTTACCCATCATATGGTAATCAATAACAACAGGATAGCAGAGATTCTCCTTTTAAATTCTAGTCAATTCTCCCCTTTCCCAAAGATTTTTTTCTATCTTGAGAAAATGGTTTTTGAAGAAAAATAACCAGTGGAAAGGAAAAGGGGGAAAAAAGTCTTTTTTATAAAATTAAATCTTCTTTAGCAGAGACTGGCATGTTCTTAACATATTCATAGAAGTATCCCCTCCAGTTATGTTGCAAAAGCCATGCAAATAATAATTGTGGCTAAGTGCACGACATTGACAGTCAATATTGTATTTTCCAAGCTTGTACTCATTATTCTTTATAGTAGTCATGCATTATGTGAAAGATCAAAAGATTTACATATCATATGGAGTGCTTTAGGGAATAACTTGCTGAGTACTTTAAATGCACAATGTTCCACAGCCTTTTAAATACGGATTTCACTTCTCTCTTCTTTGTGATAAAGAAATAACAAGATAGAGCTAGGTGTTTTTTCTTAATATAATAGCATGTCTATTTTAAATATAAGATAAAAGTTTAATATTTTTATCTGTAATTCTAAACACTGTTTTGTGATCCAAAAGAATAAACTGTAACTTTCTTTCAATGTGTATTGAAAAAAAAATCCATACAACCCAACTCCAACAGATTCTCAAGCAATCCATGCCACTACTTTCATTGAAGTTACTATATGATAGGACTGATTCATCTGCCTGAAGCCATTGATAGTGTGTGTACCCTTTCTGGAAACTGAGAACAGGACTCGATAGCCTTTATTCTACAAAGCTTTAATATGAAATATGGTGGGAGGTGCCAGCAACAGTCATTTTTTCAGTGAGGATGGATATAAAAACATAAGGGAGAAAGTTGCTAAAGAAAAGGAATCTGGTTTATTGGCTCTGAATTACCCTTACCTGAGACGGACCAAATAGGAGGTTGAAAGAGTCACCATTCCAGGACTCTCCATGTGTTGACTGGCATTTCTTCCATTCATAAGGTTATTATCAATAACATTAACAGGCAGTTAATTGACATGAACAAAACCAGCTGAAAGACATGGCTCCCACAACAACGACTTTTAAGAAAAAAACATGAAAATTTCCTAAAATCATGTATGCCAATGTGAAACACATCAGAAAGACAAATTCTCCAATACCCTTAAAAATATTAGTGATTAAATACTTAGGAACACCTCTTTCCAGGATTTTTGCGATAATCCACACCAGTTTGTTCTATCAACAGAACTTATCCATATCAGTCATTTCAATATCCAATGTTACTCTGTGGGTGCTCTGCATAACATGTACATTCAACCAAGAAGAAAGTAGAGGGCAACCAAGGCAGAAGAGAGCAGGAAAGACCCCATAATGTATTAGTATAAGAGTCCTGGCACTGTATTGTGATCAAATACTGCACAGATGTACTGTATTTTTATGTTTTTTAATCCACTCGAATACCCAAGTGTATCTGCCATCCAGGAAAGCACACAAGGTGGAAGCTGAATGTCCAGTGGCCAATCCCAAGTATCTGCCTTGACAACTGGTAGAATAATGTAACTCATATTTAACCACTTTACACAAGTGTGTATGTGAACTACTTTGTTACATTGCATTTCAGCCACAGTGCTTTAACCACACAGACCAAATACTGACAGAGGAGTGTGGATAAGAGATGAGAAATCATCATAAGGCCTCTCTACCTGAGAAGCCCTTGTCTTCCTACTGTGAAGAAAAAATGCTGGGGAAAACCAGAGAGTGCATTTATTTGGAGCATTTCACTTTACTCCAGAACAAACTGAATGAAAACTCCTCTTTAATGAAGCATAACAGTGTAGAGAATTCTGCTTAAATATTTGCTCAGATAATATTTTCTTACTCTGAAGCTATGAATCTGGCAACAGAGACAGATTAATAATAACAATGAGCCCTGTGGTTGTTTGAAGAGAGACTTTGTGTATCCAGATGTAGCAATCAAATAAGCTCTGATAACTTATAGCACAGAACCGTATGCAGATTGCCAGGGTGCTGTTGTTCATGAGCCTGAATGTTTAAGGCTGTGACACCGGCCCTTCTACTTCCTAGAGCATTGTGCTACTGAATGCTACAGAAATGACAAAGACAAAATGCATGCGAAATGTGTCATCTGATACAGCTTCAGCTTCAGAAATATTTCAAAAACATCTGAAGAATAACTGCAGCTTTTAAACCTGTAAGGAGGTTTCAGGCATTTAACATCATGATAAGGAACATGTCTGCATAATGATCTTGAACTAAAGAAGCTAGAAGAATAAAATAATGGTCTTTAGGAAGAAGATAAAATATATATACAACTAAGAAAATAGTTTTGGGGCCTATGTTTTTGTTTGTTTGTTCAGTTTGTGTCTTAGTTCATTTTTGCTGCTATGTCAGAATTCCTGAGACTGGGTAATTTATAATGTATAGAAATTTATTGGCTTACAGTTCTGAAGATTGGGAAGTCCAAGATCAAGGGGCTGGAATATTGTGAGGATCTTCTTGCTGTGTCATTCCATGGCAGAAGGCCGAAGAGTGAGAGCAAGAGTGATAAAGAGTGATGGAGACAGAGAGAGAGAGAGAGAGAGAGAAAGACAGAGACAGAGACAGAGACAGAGAGACAGAGGGCTGAACTCCCCCTTTTATAATATCACCAATTCTACCCATGTGGGTTTGTTTATTTGTTCTAATGAGAAGGAGGAGAGGAAGAAAACATCAAAACAAAACAAGATACTAGTTTTCTCCTATCAGTTTATCAGATCCATTTATACCCAGTGTTGGTGACATGCAATATACTGGGCACTTAGTTGAAAACACACACAATCTTTGTAGGGGGAAATCTGGCCACACATATCAAAAACTTTTAAGGTGGACTTAGAAATTCCTCCTCTACAAATTTACACTAAGGAAATAAAGAGAAAAAACCTGATTGTGTATTAAAAATGTTCATTTTGACTTTGTTCCTAATAGCTGAAAATTAGAAACAACCTTCACATTCAAAATAAGGGATAGGCTATAAATATAAATGTATGTTCACAATCTCAGATGAAAAGCATACTACAGGGCAATATTTTTGTTGCATTCTTGATTTTCTAAATTATGTATGTTAATATGTCCAGGCACAGAAAATAGAATGGAGATTATCTCCAGTAAAATGTTTGTAAATAAATGTTTGCTTTCTTTCTTATTCCTTTTACTGACATTTTTATTATGAGCCCAAGTTCATTTTATAATAAGAACAAAAGCTATAAAACTATTTTCATTTTGAACAAACAAAAAAGCAATACATTTTTAAAATTTTAAGCATATTTTTTGGGTGCTATGTACCAAATTCTATTTTTACTACATAAACTCATACTTAAGTGATATTTTTATATTGGGAAAAATCCCCAAATCCAGAAATGTTGTACAAAGGTAGCCATGTTAGTCAGGGTTCAGTTACAGAGAACTGAATCTACTCCGGTTCATTTAGGTATAAATGGATTTATTACACTGTAGAGAATTGCCAATAGAATGTGTGGGATGGCTAAAGAAATAGATTCTAGAATTAATTACTAGGAGCAGCCCCAAGGCAGCAAAGTTCTTAATTCTTCTTCACTCAGTTCTTATTAATGTCTTTGATAAACACATCTGATTGGTGAAACCAAATTACATATGAGTTCCTAGCTTCAAGGGAGTCTAGGAAATGTAGTTTTCAGATTTCTAGTTTCTGGAGTACAGAAAATCATGCAAGATGGGGGTTGAAAGTTGAGTGACCCGATTCAAAGTAGACACTTCAACAATTGAGTACAAGACTGTTACTCAGTGTGCCGAGAGGTTCCTATTAGTATTTTGCTGACTGATTATTGTAAATCCTCTCTGCAGTTTCTATTCACATACCCAGGCTGATGGAAATAAAGAAATGTGGTGGACCAAATATGTCTAAAAACCAAACAGGTCAGAAAGAAGCATTTATAAATTCATTAATTATCTTTCTATTTATACGTTAGCTTGTTTCAATAACTCTTTAAGTTTTAATGAGTATTTAATAATTTGAACTCCTTAACATAATATGTATATATTAGATAACATCTAATATTAAAACACGCATATCTCCAATTCAAAGTTTGTTATTAACTTTTCTTTTGCTTTAACATACATTTGGAAAATATTAAATCTTACAGTGAAAAATATTTAAAGTTCAAAAACCCTAAAATCTCTCTTTTTCTTCCATTAAATTGAAGGAAAATTGCATGTGTTTACTTTTGTGTTATACGAGTCAAGTTCTAGATTATGATCCCAGTTTTATAAGAGTATTTCTTCCCCCCATGATGTGTATACACATAAAGATATCTGAAAATGTTCATCTAATGTAATATTAACAATATTATGCCTGGGAAATTGAATTTGGGGTGATTTTTAAATATTCAGCATTAGATTAAGAAGAATTCAATGTCTGGTTCTTCTCTATGTATGTGTTTCATTTCTTACAAAAAGAATGAGGTTTTTACCTTAATTAAAAATACTAATAGCAAATATGCCACTATGTCAACAGTTGTTATTTCTAGGCAGTGGATGTTATGCTTGTTTTCTTCTTTGTACTTTAATATTTTTTAACATTCAAAAACAAAATAAATATTATTTTAGTTTTTAAAGAGATGAGAGGCAAGCTGAGCAAGAAAGGAAGACTTCCAATATCTAAAATTTAGCACTGAAATTAAGGCTGGGGAACAATAAATCAGGAGGACAAGAAGATCAAGCAGCTCTGGGATCCACTTTTAGGTTTTTTTCTCTGCACTGCTCTAAATCACTTAACGTTTTTCATTTCTTAGTAGTCAGACTTGCATGCTAACAGATTGACCATGTGACCCCATCTCAATGATCTGGGTTTTCAACACTATGGTGCTGGAGAGTTTTTCAATTCTCTCTGTTGATTTGAAGAGATATCTGTGAGTGCTTCAGTCCATGCAATACCATTTGATGCCCTGGGAAAGGACTGGGCAGATCTCCATTCCAAATGGAAGCCTCTCCAGGACTGGGAAATGAGCAGGAAGGTATGCAGCAAGCTGAAAATATCCTAGAGATCTTAATGGAGAATATGATTACAGAGTAGGATTCAGAGCAAGAAAGCTACCTCAGACATCGCCTAAGAGGAGTAGGCACCAAAGCGCCTTGGTGTAAAATGCTCTGATTCCCAAGAAAGTCCCGTAACTTAAAACCCAAGCATCACATTACAATGAGCTTGTTGCTACTCAAACACAACTCGCTGTAAGATTTACATCTTGCAAGCACAGCTGGCCCTCCTTCTCTGGTTTTCACATCTGCAGATTCAACCAACCTTGGATCAAAAATAAAAATAATACAACAACAAAAAATAATACAAATCTTAAAATATAGTATAACAACTATTTACATTGTACTTACATTGTGCTAGGTATTATAAGTAATCCAGAGGTGATTTAAAGTATAGGAGAGGATCTGCATAGGTAATGTGCAAATATTATGCCATTTTATATCACGGACTTGAGCATCCATGGGTGTTGGCATCTATGGGGGTCCTGGAACCAATCCCCCATGGATACCGAGGTCTACTATACTTCCAAAGATCCTACCTTTGCATTGGCTTACCTTCATTTGCAGATTTGTGTGTGTTCACCCACCTAAATGAAGGTAAAGAGAATTAGACGCTATGACCTAGATTCAGAGGAGAAGTGGGCTAGTCTTGGATAGCAGAGTCATCTTTTCTGGGAATCAAATTAAAACTTAGAAGAGCATCTGCTAATCAGAACAGCTAACATTTATTGGGTACTTAATGTAGAACTGGAACTGTACTAAGTATTTGACATTCATTATCTTACTTAAGCCTCATGATCTCTATTAGCTTCATTTTACAGATGAGGAAATTGAGGATTAGAAGTTAAGAAAGTTTTTTTTTTTTTTGAGACAGAGTCTCACTGTGTTGCCCGGGGCGAGTGCCGTGGTGTCAGCCTAGCTCACAGCAACCTCAGACTCCTGGGCTCAAGCGATCCTACTGCCTCAGCCTCCCAAGTAGCTGGGACTACAGGCATGCGCCACCATGCCCGGCTAATTTTTTCTATATGTTTTTAACTG
>CAUYSK010042529.1:0-67457 GCA_963575035.1 Avahi laniger | reverse complement strand
AGTGCAAGCAATTTAATTTCTCCAAGCCTCTGTTGACACATCTATAAAATGGGGATAGTGAAGATCAGCTGCATAATTTGTGGGGCTCAGTGCAAAAATGGGGGACTCCTTGTTTAAAAATTAAGGATTTCAAGATGGTGGCTGTGGAGCATTAAACCAAGCATGGAGCCCTTCCGAAGGGGGTCTCTGCATGACTACACAGGGCTCCTTCCCGTGAAGCTGGCCCTGGCGATAACATCCATCATTCAGGGTTGGGGGGGGCGTTAAATGGCCCAACGCATCAACAGCATTGGCTGCTGGCCCAGGGTAAACGTTCCCCAGGTAGTGGTGATTTTTTCTGAGGTCTGGCCTGACTTTCCCTGGCTCACATGGCCTCTCCCAGAACAGACACCTGAATTTTTACCTTGACACTGATGTGTGTTGGGTGATCTTTTGTAAGTCACTTCAGTGTCTCTAGGCTCAGTTTTTCCCCCTATAAAACACAGGGATTGTAGGAAATCTTTAAAGAGCTTACCAGCTCTAAATCTATTTTGGCCAACTCTGCGACATTTATCCATATGAGCAAGGTCTTAATGTTCTTTTGAAAGCGGTTTCTCCCTCCCTGGGCTTGCTGGGATTCTGTTTGGACTTCAAGTTCCATTCATATCAAACAGTCTCTACCTCTAAACCTGAATACATAAATCAAGGGTTCTTAGATTATTTCTAAAGTTCCTCTAATTCAAGGGTCAACGCTTTTTACACATGAGCAGTCTGAGGATTGAGAAGGTTGAATGACTCACCTGGAGCCATATAATGAGATGGGGGATGGCAGGAATCAAAGCCAGATCCTATATAGTATTATACTATTTCTTTCCTGGCTGTGGAAACACCAGAGGGTGTCTTTATGATTGTACTTCTCATTTGCAATTATTCTTTCTTGAATAATTTTTCATAAAAGTAAAATAAGAGGAAACAAAAGCAAAAAAATTTTACTTTTCATTTGGTCTCACTAGATGGTTTTTTTACAAGTATGTCCCCATTTTTATCAAACCCTGGATATCTGACCCAGGCTTGGTTTCATGATTTCTCAGTAGTTTTTATTTAGCAAGGAGGATAAAGGTTTCCTCTCTTCTGAGTGTAGGATTTCCAGACCCTTTCTTCTCATGTTTCTGTACTCTAGGGTGAAGAAGCAGATGTTCCTTTAAAGGAGCATTTTCTTAACCTTTTGTTTCCCTCTATCTCAAGCGGTCTTTTGGGGATATCTAGTCATTCCCTTAAAAGAAAAGGTTGGAAAGAGGGAAGAAATATTCTCAGCCATTCCCTGGGTCTGGTCCACGTGAATTCCCACCAGGCCTCTCTGTGGGGCATCTGGTCATATGCCTAGTGGCTGGAAATTTTTGAGCTTTTCCCAGGGGTGAGGGTTAGAGGGAAAAAATGTCTGTTTCTTCAAATCCCGTTGCTTCCTAAAATAGTACCCACCCTTGGCTGTGCTGGTCCTTTCACTGATGGAGCTCTGGCTGGGCAAGGGATCTGGCTCACTTTTTAAATTATTTATTTTTAAATTTAAGGTTGTACTTTCCACATGAACTGGCTTAGCGCCAGCCAAACATGCACTGCTTATTGGGAGTAAGATTGAGATTTTATAATTTTTAGACTTGTTCTTCTCTTAGTTGAATCCAGCCTTCTGCTGCAGTGCTGAATTGACAGAGGTGTCAGAGTCAAGTGGGAAGGGTTTTTTAGTGCCACCCTCAGCATTCATCGACATCTAGGGTGACATGCCATTTTCTCCATGTTCAAGCAGCTTAGAAAGGATGCCTAAAGAAAGGCTCAGATTCTAAGGAGCTATGATTTGCCACCCAGTTTGAGTCTGCCTGCGAGTGAGGTTTGTAAACTAAGAACAGTTTCCAGTGGGAACTTTCTTACTTTTCCATAGGGCTGGGTAATAATCTCCTTTCTAGAAGAAAGTCACGTAAATCTGGGGTTGCTATGAATTTGCAACTGGTATCGGGCCAACATGAGAGCTGAGATGCCTGAAGTGAAATGCGGGGGTGGTGTGGCCTTTACAAAACAAAACTGGAAAGTCTTACACTTTTTTTTTTTTAAATCCCAACTTAGCATCTAAGTTTGCACCAATTTCAGGAATGGATACTTTTGTTTTTTTGCCTACTCTCCTGACATGAGGAAGGCATTCTACTTGTAGAACTTCTGAGCGGTCATTAAAGAGGATGTGGAGGTATGTGGAGCATACGCTAGAGGAACTAAGAAAGTGGCAGGCATAGTCCCTCTAGGTGGTCACAATTTCAGAAGGAAAACTTAAGTTCTAGAAAAATACTCTGGGCCTCAGATCTTTCAGAGCTAAGAACGTCCTCAAGTCAAACTGGTTTGCTTATCTGGGAGGATGTCAGATGTCCTCAGGCCTCTCATTTTAGAGATCAGGAAATGGGCGCCCAGAAAGGTCAAGTAAATTGCTCCAGGTTGGAAAAGGGAAGAAGTCCTTGTGTAAACAACTTGACTTCCAGGGAAGCTTTCCTATTCAGGTCAGCCAAGACTAAAACCAGCCTCTCACTGCACACGGTCAGTGGGAGATGGTGATCTTTTCTTTAGGAGCAAACCCACGGAGCACCAATTGGGTCCTGCCCAAGGGTCCTCACCTTCTTGCCTTGTCTGCCACAGCCAGGCCTCCTCATAGGTACCCAGCATCTCTTTCTTGTGCAGAAGCATTTATACTTTGACAATAAGGGGAAGAATGTATCGGTAAGCAGAAAAGACAGTGAAATAGCCCCAATATACAAAATGCAAAGTAAATATGCCTCGAACATCTAGATTTTATAATTTGGGTCTACCTAAGAAAAACAGAGAACTTACAGGCTGGTGAAGTGAGATGGCATATTACTTTGGCATGGGATCAGAAATATTCTTCATTAATAAATTAATATGCCTGCTTTCCCTGTTGGTTATGACCCTCTATTCTGGTTAGTTGGAAAATTAAATGGAAAAACCCCATTTAAATGTCATACCTACTACCATACATTTGTATAGGACTTCACAGTTTGCAAGACCTTTCACACGCATCTCATGCATCCCACACACCTGTTTTGTGAGGTATGTGTTCTCATTTTTACAGACAAGGAAATTAAAAACATAGAAAAGAATGTCTTCTCACGGGCATACAAGGGGCTTGGGCCCGAATTTCTTATTTCAATTCCAATTTTCCTTCTGCTCCATAATTCAATTTTTCCAGGATCTGAGAAATTCTTCCCTAGATCTAGGTAACCCAGACTTCCCTTCTTGGCAGGTTGGGTGCTTCTACTATCAGTAACTATACCCTTTACCTTGCAGAACAAAACTATAGTAATGGGGAGTGTTAGGACCAAGTACAGTTATACTAGAAGCAGGTGATATGCCTGTTCTTATTACACAAAATAAAAAAAGTCTCCCCTCTCTGCAAGAGCATGTTTTCTTAGCAAGTACATCTGATTATGCTGACAAGGGTGGAAGAACTGTGTTCTGAATGTTTTTTTGTCTCCACCTATGGCTCCAGCTGACTCTGCCCCCATGTGCGCTGAATATCAACCCTAAACATTATGACAATGAAGAGGGAGGACTGCCATTCCACATTTTAGTTTCTCTGATAACTTTATAAGGTCAGTCTTAGAAAACATTTTGAAACTACATCACACTTCCCTACCCAATGGGAAAAAAATTGAACGTTAGTCCTTTTGAGAGAGAGAAACATTCCATTAATCCACTAGAAGGAGAAGCAATGCGTTAAGCCTAGATTTTTGTGGAGGAACAAAGTCTGGATGCTGGCAATTTTGTTTGTTTTAAGTTACAGGGAGTCAAAACACCCCAGGAAAATAATTGCCCTCTCACAATGTCAGAGGATATGTGACTTCTGCCATTTACTGAACAAGAACTGATGGGTGTGGGGGTGGTGGTGGATGGTTAGAAATGCATTGCCACAAGGCTCAGTTCAATAGCAAGTCAAAAGGAGCCAGAATAAACTTCGGAGGAAAAACAAGTGGTTTTCAAACAGTTGATCCTCAATTATAATGTCACAAAAGCACCTCTATAAAAGGTCTGGCTTTGGTGTTTTCAGAAGCATGAAAATTTATATGGAAAGAAGTTGTTGAAATCTTTGCTCAAACCTCCATCCTGACGCTCTCTGAACCTGTCCCAAAGGAGAGAAGCAGGTGCGCTGCTTGATGTCACACCCCAGGGCAGTAGGCATGGCCTTTCCAAATTGGACACTGGCTCACCAGGCCAGAGGATGAGATGGGACCCAGGGAAGTCATTTGTTCCATCTCTCTGCCTTCCTGCCTAGCAGGTGGAAATTTACCTGCTTTACACAGCTGACAGAAGTCATTTTCCACACTTCCTTCAGGCAACTCATTCCTTGGGGTGGTATCCCCAGTGGCCTGGAAGGTCTTCTCATTATTTTCCTTCAGTGCAGCCTATTGCTATTTTCTAATGTCAGACATTTGAGGACGGAAGTCATTTTTCAGGTTTTTGTCACTCATGCCTCTGACCATTGCTCACACCAAGATGGCAGTCCATGCTCCGTGACAACCCCGCCTCATGGTGCTGACTCAGGGAACTCCCCAGTCAACCTTCCATCCCAGAGGACAAGCTCTTCTTTAGACATTTTTTCTTCTTTCAAATAATCTCCTTCAAGTCACTCTCTGGTCAAGAAAGCTAATTAACTCCTTTAGGAGACTTTGATGAAGCTATAATATTACACAAAAAACCAGAACCTAGGCTGAGCAATTTAAAAAAGCACTGCCCCCCCATCCAAAAACAAACAAACAAACAAATTAATTGATCTTCTACTGTGGACCAAGTACCACGCCAAGGACTTCCACATGGATCACTACACTTAACCCTCCTGAGAGTCCTTCAAGGTAGGTTTGGCTGTTGCCATTTTTGTGGTTGAGGAAATGGAGCCCAAGCTCTGTCAGAGAGGAAACGCAGTTCAATGTCTTGCTGATTCTGAAGCTCTACTCAGCCACATGGCTACTCCTGGAAGGCAGGACCTAGGGATGGGGAAGAGTTGCACTCTGCAGATTAAGTCCTGTTCCTGACTCCTTTTTTTGTTTTGGGACATAGCTCCACAGGTAATGCAAAAAACACAGCGAGGGCCCAGCGAGTTTTGTAATTGCCAGAGTCATCTAAGCTACAGCCTGTTCCTTCCTGGCAGCCACAATGGCTAGAAACGTACCACCCCCGCATCTCCACCACCATCATGCCCCCCACATCCCTTTTGATCATAAGATTTTTTCACATTCTTTTGCCAGAATATCAACAGTTCTATTTTCTCCCTGAATCCTCCAAAAATATTCCAAGCATTATTCCCATTCTACAGATAGAGACACCCATGCCTGAGAGCAACAGAGGAGTGAAAGTCCACAGTCTTTTAAAGTTTTGGCTTTTGGAAGACACTCAGGTCTTCCTGCTTTCACCCTTCAGGATAGAGGCTAGGCAGCATATCTTTCTTCTCCTAGACGACCCTGGGGAATGGGCCTGCCATGCGTGGGCATTGCTGCAGCCCAGAGCAGGGAGGCAGACGGGAGCACCTTCCACCTCGATCCCACACTGGGCAGAACCCATTTCTAGGTAGTGAAATGTCCCCCATAGCTGCCTCTCCATGTACAGATGTGAGGGTGTGGGCAGGGTGGAGAGGGAGTTCAGCAGCCCTCCTCTGAGGTCCGCCTACACCCGTGTCCACCTCCATCCTAGCGTTTAACTCTGTTTGATGTTTTTAAGCTCCTGCCTCCTCCACTGGACTGGGAGCTCCCTGAGTGTAGAGTCCGCATCTTTGCGTCTCTGTCCCTAGCAGATGGCAGGCTGCTAGCACATAGTAACTGCTCAGTAAGTATGTGCTGGGCTAAGTGAAGGAGAAGCGAGGATACCTGACGTGGGTCACATTTCTTGCTGCTGAGATCACAAACTGCTCTATCTCAGCACATGCCGGGAGCCCACACTCTTCCCTGTTCACAAATCTCCCACATCATGCTGGCCCTTTGCCCTCTGACCTGTCCCCACAGAGGGGCTGACCCAGGCATGCGCGATAAGGAACCCAGCAGATAGAGCCATGTGAATGAGCATTCTGAGGAGGTTTGAGGGTGGGGAGAGGATGGTTTGAATTATAGTTTTCCAGGGCTTGAAAGGGGACTATGTGAGTGACACAGAGCAGCTGTTTCCACTTAAAATTGATTAGCAAGTATCGCTACAAATGAACTCAGAATTTAAAACAAAGCTCCATGGAAACGAATCATACTAAATCATTCTAAACTGGCTGAAGGAAAGAAGTTTCTTCAGCTGAAGAACAAAAAATTCTCCTTTAGCCCTGCTTCTTCCCACTGGCCAGCTCTCCTTGAGGCGGCACCACAGAGATGAAACAGATCCCAATTCTTCCCTGCTGTCTGCTTGTCACGAATTTTATTAATTCCTGGCCCCAAGCAAGTGCCCTGGCACTGTCTGCAATGCTGGATGTGAAATATCACTTGAGAGGCAGCCACGTTAGCTCACTCCGCTTTGGGGCAGGAAGAGACACATCTGGAGATGAACCTCAGAGCTGCCCTTGGGACTTGAGAACTGGTCCCTCACTGCACTCAACATGAGTAGCTGGTGGGCAGTGCTGTTTCCAGTGGCCCTTCCATACCTGGGAAGTGAAACATAAAGTACTGTTTGGCTTTTGAATGTTCTCATTAGAGAGTTAGGAGTCTAACTCAAAGAAACAAATCACCCCAAGAGGTGATACTCAAGGAAAGTTTAGAGAGTCCTGTGGTTACTAATGGCTATACAATTGGAGAGTCTTAGTAGAAGACCTGATAGGGGAGGCAGATCAAATAGAGAATATCAATTTCTGAGAATAAGTTAAATTTAAAATGCATCAGCTATATAGGCCTTAGCAAAGATAAGTTGTAGTACATCTTCTGGTCAGTCATCTAACTAATGGAAGTCACATTTTATTCCCATTATACTGGGCACACATTACCAAGCTCTGATCTCTCTAAAATTTGATCTTTGCAAAGACAGAGTTGGCTCGTTCTGACAGGGCTGATGGGTGGTGAGGGCCTCTAACAGCAACGCGCTCCCTCTGGGCACATTCTGCTCGGCTGGGCTTCACAAAGCACGCTTTATGTTTCGAGAGTCGCTGTGCTACGTGGCACAAGGAAGCAAAACTCGGTCTATTTTTCCTTCCTTGGCTGCTTCGCACACGGAGTAAGTCCTTGGCTGGTCTTGGCCAAACATCCCTGTCACCCTAACAAGAACTGAAAGATGCCATTTAGCCACTTTCCTAAGTTTCAAATCATGTATCAAGATCATGGTTCAGGAACCAGAAGATGATATAGACTCAGGGGGTTGCTTGTCCTTTGGTTGAAGAGATTTAATGGTATTTACTTATAGTCTGTACCAATTTTAGGTTTTCACATTATCTTCTTTAATTGGAAGAATTCCCACTTGGGCAGAGTTAAAATAAACCCATGTTTAATGCTTCCCTGGGGTAAAGCTAAAATGTGGATTAATTATGTAATGGTAGCATGAACACCATCCCATGGCCCTATGCTGTGGCAAGAAGGGGAGAAAAGGTCTCCAAACGGCAGCCAGGAAGGATCTTTGGCAGGTGAAAAGAACTCAGGAGGCAGAGAGGGGAGATGGTGACACCTATTACTCTTGCCCAAAGCTACATCGAGAGGGTTCTGTGATATGTATCTGGGCTTCTGCACAGATGAGTGGGATTACAGTTGGCAGGGACAGCCAAGATTGAGGGACGCTGGGGATGGGGAGTTGCAAAGCTTGCAGCTAAGATGTGAAGAAGAAATGCTGCATTGTTGAAACTGCCCAGATGAAAATATTCCCCACATCTTCAGCCACTAAAAAGCACCTGCCCCTCACAAGCCCACAAATTTGGCCACATGGGCAAAAGGGGGCTGTCAATTTTATTCCATTTTATACATGGATCCACTGAACATTTACAATGTGCAATTACTACAAGGAGTTTGCTCCCAATGGTGATATAACTCTAATTATGACAGAGTCCCTGCCCTCAGACTTGCTCCTATCTTGGCAAGGGAGACATAAAGTCAACAGGCAACTTCAATCTCTTGTGCTCAGTGTTCTGGGAGGGGATGGATGGGAATCTCTGGAAACACACAGACTGTCAGCATTACCAAACTTGGTGGCAAGAAGACCTCTGCTATATTGTGGTGCTTTCCAGAAGAGCTGGTTACCACCAGCAGAATAACAGTCCATGCAGTGAATTGCCTTGGAGTGTGCCTTTGGGACTGCACTGACAATGATATATCACAATGGTGATAAGAAAATACCTCGCTGGCCCCATATCAGGCATGTAAATATGAAACAATGTGCTCTGGGCATTGGATAAACCCTATCTGACATGCCACAAAAATTGGGCAGTGGGGAAAATTGGCCCTGCTGGAAACCAGCAGGATATAATGGACACGCCAGGGAAGGAGAAGAAAAGGTGATATTGACAATATTAGAGCAAATTCATATTGAACACTTAAAACATTTTACAAGCATTACTGCATTCAATTCTCCCAACCAACCACTGAGGAAGGAGCTATCGTTATTTCCATGTCATGGATGAGTAAGGCTCAGAGAGGTCAAGTAGTTTGCCTGTGATCATACAGACACTAAGCGGTGGGCATGGGATTCAATCTTAGTTCTGATCTTAGGGTTGTGGTGAGGATTAAATAGAGTTCATACTTGCAAAGGAACAGGGCCTGACACATAGTCAGCACTCAATAATCGCTAACAGTTATTACCAACACAGAGAAATCTCTACTGCTGACCTCTTCCAAGAGAAAAATAAACAATCTCCCCTCAAATAACCAACCTAACGACAACTCCTCAGTGATTAAAGGCACTAATTATCTGCCTCTAAAGGAGAAAAGAAACAAGGCAGGACCTTGTCAGCTCCCTCTGTCCAGCCAGGCATCAGGCCTGCCGAGAAATGGGAACCTGGTGACAGTGGCTCCGGCGGCCCTCCTCGGGGACAAGCTCCTGCACAACGTGGGGATGGCTCTCCCAGGAGCCCACGGCTAGGGAGAACTCCCACCTCATTTTCCCTCTTGCTTTTCTCTCAGGCTGGGTGTCTTCGTGTTACTGAGATTAGAAGGCTTTCCTCTGTCAAAATCCTCCTGACATCCACACAGGTGCGTCTTGGGCAGGGGTGACTCCGGGATTTGGTGAGCCATGCTTTCCACCAGTTTTATTCAAGACCCTCCAGCTACTGGGATAGGCAGACATCTATCTTCTTTCTTTTAAACAAAGCAGCATCTACAAATTGTATTATTCATTTTGAAGGTTTGAAATGTTCTGCATTCTGTGTGCTTCCTTCCCTCCCCATCCCTATCTCTTTAGAGGCCTTTGTCACCCAGTGGGATTTCTAGAAGATTGTTACAACCACCAGTAGTGGGGCTGGATGTTGATATAGTCTTTTTATCTTTACTATTTCTCAACCTGTTTTCAAAAATGACACCTAACGTTTCACCATTGACTAGTAAATGCTCTTAAATGCATTTTACCCTTCTTTTGACAAATCAAGGCTAGGATATTTCAAAAGGAAGATGAGCAATAGACTTGAAATTGTATTAGGAAGAAGCTGTCATTCCTACAATCTTTAAAATAAGAAAGATGAACAGGCATTTTTGTGTTATTTTTTTTGAGGAACTCAGAGTAACATTCAATAAACCCTGTAAAGTAAATACAAGAGTAATATCATTAGACGCATTTTTCTCATGAGGAAACAAACACGGAGAGGAAAAATGATTTGCTTGTTTAGAATACGCAATGTAGTCAAGCATAACTTGTAACTACATACAGACCTCATGATTAGCCAGTAAATGTAATAGCCAATTGTCCAGAAGCATGAAGTGGCCCCAATAAAACCACCCATCAGTCACAAATGGCTGCCTTTTATGGGAAGTGAACTCTTGGGCTTGCCAGAGTCCCCACCAGTTTCCTTGACACGGGGTGGCATCTCAGGTGTCAGTCCTGGTCTTTAGTCAGCCTGCAATACCCAGTTCTGTTATCTGCCTGAAAATAAGGAAGAAGACCCCTGTCTGCACAAACGTAGATGCTGCTGGGGTCCTTGAGACTAGTTGCATGAAACACGGGCCTGGCAAAGGAGGGCTTCTTGGGAGAGATGGGCTTGAGGTTGGCCTTACAAGCTCAAGAAGGGAACTGGTGAGGTGGAGAGAAAGTGAAAAGCGGTCAGAGAAGGCAAAGATTGTGACCACACTGAATAAAGGAGCTGATAAAGTTGGGTTTGGGCTGTCTTCTGATTTCACCTGTCACTAGCTGTAGGTCTTCAGGCGAGACTCTTATCTTGACTTTGATTTCTTACAATAGCTGACTTTGACTTCTTAAAATAAATGTCAAAGTAAAAACAAAAAAACTACTATGTAAAGATAATGGAAATTGCCACAAATTTGTCTTCTTGAAGTGGCACCTAATAAAATAAAATGGGAACTCATTCATTACAGGCTTGATCAATGACTGGGCCCTGGTCCCTGCCACTGGATTTGACAAAGTCCCTCGAAGCAGTTTGAGAATGAAAGTGAAAGATTACGGTCCTCAAGGTGGGCCCCGGGTAGCCTAGGGAGAAGGCTTCCTGAATTCTCTCCTGGGATGTCTTTTTGACCTTGGTAAAACCACTTTGGTCGTGGCCTCATGTTTCCCATCTGCAGACAGCAGCTAATGAGTGATACCTACCCATGGGATGTGAGGTGGATTAATTAGTTAATGTCTGCCATGTGCTTTGAAGATCAGAGCTCTACCTACTATAAAAGCTTTTTACTACTGTTCCTGAGAAGTCAATTCCCTTAGAAAAAGAGGCCGCCTCGCAGGACAGTGGCTGCTCTCCCTCTGACGGGATAAGATCTTCCCCACGTTTTCATCTGTCAGAAGAAAGGAGTTTGTTTAATTAGCAGGCAATGTTTTCCTGGAAACAGCCTCTGTGAATTAGCAAAGTGGCTGCAACTCCCAGCGTATTATTATCATTTGTCTTTTCTGCTGGCTGACATTTGCCGTCTGTTGCAGGTCACAGATTCCTAAAGGAGAGACGTACTGGGGGAAAGCTAAGTGGGGAAGGGGACAAGCCACTGAGGATTTCTCCTGAAATTGAAATTTAAAATCTCGCAAGAAGCATCTGCAAGATTATCAGGACAAAATGGTAGCAGAGAGAGTGGAGGCCTGCAGGGACTAGGGGTAAACGCCTTCCCATTTTTGTTTCTGTTTTCCTGACTGAAATGGGGAGTGACAGTTCTCAGCTGTCCCTTTGCTTCCCTGGTGTGTTGTATAAGCTGGTGCTGTCACCTGTGTCTACTGCTTCAAGATTTTTGCCATAGCCTGACCTATAAACATGAGTTGTTTGTTCATTGGAGATAGATCTACTTAGTTCTCCGAGAGCTGCATGTTGTCTTTGGAGCAGCAGGGGTGACAGTTTTTACACTCTCCAAAGTTATTTTGCTTGCTTGCTTGTTCATAGTCTGTCTCTCTCCACTGCACCATGAGCTCGATGAGGACAGGCTCTCTTCCATCTTATTCACAGTGTTATCCTCAGTGCCTGCACTGGCCTGGTGCATAGTAGTTGCTCAACAAATATTGATTGAGTGAATTACTGCTTGTCCCTTGTATACTACTACTCCAAGGACAACAAATTCCTGTTGAGAAGAGGAGAAAGTTTCCATATCTGAACCATTGTGTGTTGAATCATAGCTTCTGCAAAGATATGTAGATATGTTTAAGCCCTAACCCCGAATAACTATGAACATGATCTTGTTTAGAAATAGTCTTTTGCAGATATAATCAAGATAAGATGAGGTCATACTGAATTAGGGTGGGCCCTAAATCCAGTATAACTGGTGTCTTTATAAAAAGTAAAAAACTTACATAGAGACACAGACACACCGGGGGCAATGCCATGTGAGACAAAGGATGAGACTGAAGTGATGCCTCTGTAAGCCAAGGAATGCCAAGGATTGCTGCAAGTCATCACAAAATAGACGAGGCAAGGAAGGATTCTTCCCTAGAGCTGCATAGGGAGCATGGCCCTGCTGACATCCTCCTTTCAAACATCTGGCCTTCAGAACTGAGAAAGAATAAAGTTCTGTTGTTTTAAGCCACCCAGTTTGTGGCACTCTGTTATGACAACCCTAGGAAACTAATACATGAAGGTTGTTACTGACTATGTGATAACCATACCCAAGGCCCTCTGGGAAATGAGAAGGAAAGCTCCTGCTCACCTTTGCTTAGCAGCACAGTTTACTATGACCTCCACTGCAGAGCAAGGCAATGTGTTTTTAATCTAAGCAGATTTGTCAGAGCGGTAGCAGATATGGATAGGGAGCGAGTGGGGTGTGTGGAATTTACTGAGGCCTTCCCCTTGTGCCAGGAGCCCCCTGACCCTTGCTGGTCTGGTCTGGTCTTCAAGTGTGGATACCTGAAGCCCTTACCATTCCAGAGGTGTTTCTCCCAGGGTTGGCTTCACTTGGCACATTCACCTCTGTGAATACCACCAGCTATTCATTGGCTGCTTTTCATTTTGAAGCTTCAAGTTCTTATTCTGTATGATCTGGAAACATATTCTCTGTTTCCATTGAGACCAAGGGGTCTTCTATGGGCACTGTGGTCTGTGTGCCAGTTATGTTATAGTATATAATATATGGGATACCTTACAACCTGTCTCACACTTAATGATCGTATCGTCAGTAAGGCTCAAAGAGTCAGCTGAAATGATAAACCTATTGCTTTGAAGTATATTCCTTCTTGAAACTAAGTAATATTTAAAAATTCAATTCAAACATACATAGAATGTTGGTGGCTCTTGGTTCTGACTTTTAGCTCCTTAAGGATGACTCTGTTCACTCTGGAGTAGCGATTCTTAAACTTGTTTAGGCTACAGACTCCTTGGGAGTTTGATGATGTCACAGAGTCTCTACCTGGTTAGGTGAACATGCATACAACATTTGAATGATGCCGTAGGCCCCTGCATCCCAAGTTAGGAACCCTCACTCTGCTCTAGCTGAATCTTCTTCTTCCTCATCCCAGCTTGTCATAGGGGAAGTCACCTGACCCTTCCACTGACTTCTCAGGAGAGGTGGGAGCATGGTGGAGCACCTGCCTCTGGATTGTGGGAAGACAGTAGGCAGGGGGGTCCTGATCTTTTGGTTGATCTCATCTGACTCTTTTTCATTTTTTAGGTCATTCACCAGTGTGATGATTAATTTTATGTGCCAACCTCACTGGGCAATGAGAAGCCAGACATTTGGTCAAATACTCTGAGTGTGTCTGTGAGGGTGTTTCTGGATGAAATTAACATTTATGTCGGTAGCTTGAGTAAAGCAGATGACCCTCTATAATGTGGGTGGGCCTCATCAGTTGGAGGTCTGAAGAGAACAAAAAAATGTGTAAGAGAGAAGTCAATGAATCCCTCTGCCTGTCTTAGAATTGGGGCATCAATCTTCTGCCTTTGGACTTAGACTCAGTCTGGAACTTACACCACTGGCTAACCCAGTTCTCA
The DNA here is from genome assembly GCA_963575035.1 of Avahi laniger. NCBI lineage: Eukaryota > Metazoa > Chordata > Mammalia > Primates > Indriidae > Avahi > Avahi laniger. The sequence continues at coordinate 53,926 of CAUYSK010042529.1, read as the reverse complement.
GGCCTTTGGACTCAGACTCAAGTTATACCCCTGGCTCTCCTGGTCTCTAGCTTGCCAAGTGAAGATCTTAGGACATCTCAGCCTCCATAACCACTGCATGGGCCAGTGCCTTATAATAAATGAACGTATGTATGTTTGTATGTATCTATATATCTATCTATATATCTAATCTTATTGATTCTGTTTCTCTAGAGAAACTTGACTAATACAACCAGAGAAAGAGAAGACAGGATCTACACCTCATTTTATTTGTGAACCAGTTCTTCCTCAATGGTTCTAGGTGTTCTTTTTTATATGTTCAAACCAGAAATTCCAAAGAATGTTTTTATGGAATTAACCAGTACAAAATAGGATGCCTACAGATTTAAGAAAACGTCTACCAGACCAGGAAATCTTAGCATGGTCTTTGCACAATCATAATCATAAAAGACAGTTCTGTTTGCTTTTTCCCAACATACAGCTCCATTTATAATATTAAATATATATGCATCCTGAGGATACTGATATTTTAAACATGGATTCTTGAAGCTGGCTCTGTTGGTCTTCAGTTTGTCAGCCTAAGAAAATGGTTACCAAATCTTCCAAGTATTTAGTTGGTCCTCTACACTTGGTCTCAATGTATCCATCTTTCCTTTCACTATATTTGTCAGTCTGCCATGGTGGTAGAGGTGACAATCCAGGTGGAAGCTACTTCTCTCTGAGAAGAGGCAGCTGCTCTTTGCTGTTACCATTGCACCTCTCCTTTGCTTGACTTAAAGAGCCTGCTTTATTGGGAAGGGGACAGGGTAGAGGTGGGGGCGGCAGAAGGGCACCAGCGTTCCTTGAACAAGACCCATTGAACGAGCGAGAGCAATGTGGGGTCACTGCATGCTCCCCAGGCAACAGGTGAGCCTGGACTTGTCCATAATCCTCTCCCTCTTGTTCCCACAGCCCTCCCTGGACCCTTAAGTTCCAACCACAAGCCAACTGGGAAAGAACTTTTGAGTCAGACCAACTTGGGCTTCAGTTGCCACCAGGGACCTTCCTCTTACTACTGTGTGGCCTAGGACCAGTTCCTCCATCTCTGGAAGCAACACATACCACCTAGGGCTGAGTGAGGGTGACAGTAAACGGAAAGGATTGAGGGCAGTGCCAGCACAGTGTGGATGCTCGGTAAACAGTAGCTGCTTCCAGTAATCTGCATTAAGACTCTCACGGCAGCCTCTTTAAGGGCCTCCTTTCTCTTCTGCTTCTCTCACTTGGGACACTACTGTCAATTTAATCTTCTTAAAATAACGTCACTTCCCTGATCAAAAACCTTCTGCTAGTCCTGCCCCCTCAAAGGCCAGTCCCTTCTCATAGGATCTGGATTCCATCCTCTGACACATTTTCAGAGAGTTCTTTTTGTATTCACTTCTTCACCACTGCTGTTTCCTTCCCCACTGATTCAGCTCCATCAGCTACAGACAAACATGATCTAGTATCTCCCATATTCCCTTCTCCTCCACATTTCCCCCCATTTCTTTGCTTCCCTTTAGAGCTCAAACATTAAAAGAGTTAATTTATGTGCACTGTCTTCACTTTCTCATTTTTATTCACTCCTCAATCTACCTCCAGCTAGCTTTTGTTCCTGCCATTCCACTGAACTTGCTCTGGTCAAGGTTCCCTGTAACCTCCATACTGACAACTCTAAGGACTCCTCTATGTGTCCCTCAGTCCCTTTGGCACAGTGGACACTCTTCTCTACATATCTCCTTCCTGAGCTCTCAGCACTCTGCGCTCTCCTGGCTTCCCCCTAACTCGGGACTCTCCTCGGTCTTCTGGCAGACTCCCATCCATACACACGCTTCTAAATACTGGTGATCCAGGAGGATCTGTCTTTAGTCCTCCTCTCTTCCCCTAAATGCTGTCTCTCTAGGTTATCTCATCATGGCTTTAAATAGCAATAATATTTATTGCTATATATAAATAATATATATTTATATTTATATATATATATTTATATTCTGAGCTCTAGACTCATATATCTAACTGGTTACTCACCATCTTCATTGGCTTGTCCCTAAATTAACATGTCTGAAGCTGAATTCTTGAATCCTTCCTGTCCCATCCAGTCCTGCCTATCTCTGTAAATAGTACCACCATCTACAGGGGAACCTGAGACTCAGTCTTGATTTCTCCTTTTCCCTTACCTCCACCCCACACTCAATGCATTGAAAGTCCTGTGCTCCACCTCCACACTAGATGTCGAGGCACCACAGTTCCCTAAATCCAGGCCACCATTGTCCATTGCTGGCACTAAGGCAACAGCCTCCTAACTGGTCTCCCAGATATCACACGCATTTTCCTACAATTCTCTGCCCAGTAACCAGAGTGATCTATAAAAAAGTAAATTATATCACATTATTCCCCTGCTTAAAACCCTTTGATGGATGATTAGTTCACTAAGAATAAACTCTCCACCCCTTAGCCTGGCCTACAGGCCCTGCACCATTTACCTGCCTCACTGGCTTCCCTCAGACCTCCTTCGCTCACTGTCTTTCACCACTCTTCAGCCACACTGACTTTATTTCTGTTTCTTAAATGCCCTAAACTCCCTGTTCCGCCCAGGCCTTTGCACATGCTGTTCCTTCTGCCTGGAATGCTCCTCTCTCAGCTGCTCATGGTTGGCTCCTTCTCATTTTCAGTTTTAGACAGCCCTTCCTTGCCTACCTCCTCTAATGTAGCTTCTCCCTTCTGTGATCACACTGTGTAATTATTCCATTTGCCTCATTTGGTTTTTTCCCCCCAATACATTGTTAGCTTATAAGCTGCATGATAACAGGGGCCACATCTTCTACCCCCAGCATCTAGTGCAGTGCCTGGCATTTAATAGGAACTAAATATTTGTTGAATCAATGAGGTGTTATATCTTTGATCACTTAAACTTAAAATCAATGATCACAGGAGCGTCTCTGTCAGGAGTGCATTTTCTCTTGCCTGTGTGCATGTATCTTGGGGTGAAACAATTTTTTCCTTAGCAGAGATGATCTCCTTAAATCTGTCAGTAGACAGAGTACAAAAAGTAAAAAATAAGTCTTCTTAGGATAATTCCAGTTGAAAAAGCTCATAAATGGTCCTTGGAGGTATTCTGAGAGTACAGTTGGGAGCTGGAAACATATTCCTCTAGAATTTCAGCTAGAACTTACTTGTAGAGGATCTTTCACACAGGAAAGAAAGGAAGGAAGTCTAAATGCTCCAAAAATGGAATGATAAATCCAAGTGAGGTCTAGATTTCCTCTCTTAAGAAATCACTATGTCCTACAATTAAAGAAAAAAAAAATCTGTAAAAGTAGATTTGTAGGGGTGGGGTAGAGAAGGGGTGAATGAACAGTAAAGGAACTTTCCTCTTAAATGTGGGAAAGAAAAAAAGGAAATCAACTTAGACACTGGACCAGACAGTGCAAAATGAGGAGTCCCCTTCCTTGGCATGTGCCATTTGGAACAAAATGAATTTTGAGTCAGGAGGAAAAGGAGATATAGATTTTGTCAATTTTACTTTTCCATCTCCTCTTATTGCTACTAGTAGATTGATTCCATTTCTTGTGCCCTGAGGCTTTTCCTATTTCCTATCATTTGAACTTAGAAGTAATTTCCTCCACCCCATCCCCACTCCTACACCTCTCCCTTTCCCTGTTCTTTGTTCTTCCACAAACATCTTCCATCTATGGCCACCTACTGGAGACATCAAAATATCCCCTAGTGTCTTTCTTATCCGATATACTTTGGGGTAATATTCTAAATGTGACTTAGGAATAACAGGTCATTCTGACCTCAAAATCTTGAGTGTGTCCTCGCACTGTTCAGGAATGTGGTTGTAGGTGCAGGTTTTCCAGCCTATCTAGGGGAAAAATCAAGTACATGCAGTAATTTTTATGAGGAGCCATGCAAATTCTTCGAGTCCTAACTAGTATAATTCCCAACTTTTATGTGCCACTAGAAGTTGAAAACTTGGATGAGATTTTACTACAAAGAAAGGAAAGATCCTAAAAAGTTCCTCCTTTCCTGCTTGCAATGTACGTCCACAAGGAAAGTTCTTCTATATGGACATTTCTGCTACATGCACACATACTATCTGTTTTCCCTGCCTACATGTGTTTTAATCAAGAATAGATCTCTAGAAATCAGAATCTGAGTGTCCTTTTAAAAAAACAATTACCTATGTTACTGTAATGGTGGATACATGTCATCATATATTTGTCAAAACCCTGTAGAACAACATAGAGTGAACCCCAGTATAAACTGTGGACTTGAGTTAATGATAATGTATCAGTATTGGCTCATCAGCTGTAACAAACGTACCACACTAACATGTTAACAACAGGAGAAACTATGCGCAGGGGAGATGGCATATATGGCAATTGTACTTTCTGCTCACTTTTCTGTAAATCTAAAACTACTCTAAAAAGTATTAAGAAAGTCTGTTAATTTAAAAAAACACAAAGTAGTGTATATTCCCTTTGGTTTTAAGATCTTTGATGATATCAAAGATTGTTTCACTGAACTATTGTGAACAGCCTGAAAGTATGACAACAATGAACCATAAAGAGGCAGGTGACCTTCTTTCACCATCTTAATGAGATGTTGATGTAACACTCAAGTCTGGATAACCCTGATCATGTTTGACACAACCCCCTTTCCTCATCTCCTTGATTCAAAACCTTGTACAGTATTGAAAGCCCAGTCCGATGCGATCTCCTTTATCAGAACCTCCAACTCTCCACCTGGAAGTAATTTCTGTCGCACCTGAACCCTAGCAGTAATTTGCTAACCTCCACATGTTGTACACAGGCCTCTCCTGTTTCTATTATATCACAAGATATCTTTAGCTGCTGGAAGATATTTGGGATGTTCTCTTTGATTAGCTTGATCCTTCCCCTCCCCACCCCCCAACCAACATCCTATCTGTTAATAGCACCTGGATGTTTCCTTTCTGGTAACACTGCGTTTGCTTGTCTACAAGTCTGAAGGTTTTATGCTGTTTAATATTCTGTCAATTTTTCTTGATCTTGTTTGACCCATTTAGGATCTTGACAAAGAGCCCTGAAAATATAAATTATTGCCTGCTGTGGGCACTGAATTTTCCACTCGAGTTGACCTTTGCACATGGCACATGTTCTAAAAGGGTCACAAAGTCAAACGACCAACTTTCAAGAATCCAACCACTTAAGAACAGAAAGCTATTCCCAGCCCCAGCACAGCCATAACCCAAACAACACATTGCTTCATAATGTTCACGATAAATCCTGTATATGGCATAAGGGATGTTTCCTATTAAGGGCAACCTTATAGATCTGGTAATTTTTTTGTGCACTGAGGGTGAATGTGTGTGTGTTTGGGGTGGAGATGGCAGTATGGGTCTTGATGGGTGAGTAAAGACAAGAGATGAAAACCTGAGACCAGGGCAGAACAGGGTACTCCATAGTGCCACGATGAACAAGATAGCCAAACTGAAAAAAATGAAGTTGTGGAATCCATATAGGAAATTCATTTTGTGTTGGTAACGTCAGATCTCTATTGAAATGAAATCTTAAATCATTGATTAGTAAAACAATTTTGATTTTCCATCTAGTTCTTGGTTGGGGCTCACCCCAACTGCACCATCCTCACATTGCAGGGACGGGAGCACCTCTGCCTCCAGCACACGCTCACTGCTTGCTCAGTGGCGGTTCTGACCTGCACCCAGCTCCGGTCTCCTCACTATCCTCAGAGTTGATGGAGAAGCCTCTTTGGCAGAGGGGGCTTCACTTTCGTCCCACTCATCTCCCAGACCCCCAGGAGTTCCCCCTTTTGGACTTGGACTCCGCTGTCCCCCTCCTCTGTCAAGGGCTGTAGTGTCCGTCCCATCCTGGTGGCAGGACCTGGGAGCCCTGGTCCAGGCCACCTGAGCCTCCTGCCCTGGTGCGCAGCAGGACCGCAGACTCCAGCCTAGCCACCAGCACCCCCTTTCCTCCCCGCAGGTCTGGCCCTGGACCCTGTTCCTGACCTGTGTTTTTTTTTCTCTGTAATGCTGGAGGGAGAATAATTAGGAGGAAATCCTGAGAAAGAGTTTTCGAAATAGTGAAAAAATGCTGGCAGGCACAATTCGTGGAAAGTGGAATTTGGCCTGGCCATGATCTCCACGCCAGACTTCCGGCGCCCTGGTGGGGCAGACAGACGGTGAGGTGAGGAGCAGAGGCCAGAACCACGGCAGGGGCAGCGGTGCGCAGAGTACGGCACGTTTTAAATCGAACGTGGACTTTAGGGCAGGAGAATAAAAGGGTAAAGCTTTATAAACCGGAAGTCAAGGCGTTTGTGAATGGAATGAGCTCAGTGCCAAGAGGTGGGGAGGGGGCTGTGTCAGCTTAGAATCTCATGTTCAACACTGGGGACAGCTAGTGCATCAGAGGCCGAAAGGGACAGTCCTGGATCCTTTCCGAGGACTGGGCCCAGCAGTCAACCAATCAGATCTGAATTGTGGAGTAAATGGTGCTTTGAAATATCTGTTTCTCATCAATCTTCATTTAAAAGTGGACAGTTAAGTGGTTTGGATATTGTTTTGAGAGTGTCTCTTTAACCAAAAATTCATTATTAATGGCAAATATTTTAGGGCATGGTTAGCTGAATTTTCCTAGGTTTCAAACACATTCTGTTTCCTGAAAATCATAAAATATCCCCTTTTGTTCCTAAAAGAAATGACATATCCCATTATCTTGTTTCCACAATGCTTAACTGTGTTATAGCAAATGTCAATAGCAAATTAACTATCCCTTTGAATGTTTCAAATGTGACTTTTAATTAAGCATATTAACCTGATGTATTATCATTTGAGCAGCAACTAAAATAAGTTTATATGAATTTTAAACTTTTGGATGCCCGCAGAACATGAAAAGCACTTTATGAGGCTTGCATTAATGCATATCTCATTATAATGTAATTCCATATTAGATATTCCATTTACACAGAGAGCCAAAATAGTTTCCGCTCTGTAGTGATGCCAATTTAAACCAGTAAATGACAAGGAATCAGGAAAGCTTAACTCTTTGTGAAACTCAGCATTAGCATACCTGTAAAAGAATTCTTCTGGGGCAGAATCTCACCTTTAGTTAACTAACAGAGAGAATACAGCACTTGTGTTTCAGGTGGGATGGGGTCAGAAAGGACGGATGCAGCATTTCTTCCACACAACATTAACGGATAGGGCAACTCTGAGCATTCCCTGAGCATTTCTGCTTCACTCCACATACAGCAGCTGATCGGTTTTGCCACAGTGAGCAGGCAGTAAGGCTGAATCACACGAGAGTGCTGTGAGGCTTCCTTGACCACACAGAGGAGAGCACGTGTAACGCCGATGCATAAAGAAACTCTGGGGCTAGGTGCACGGAGCTCTGCAGGGCTGCCTTAAAGCATCCTGCGCAATATTACTAATGGACCTTTTACAATTTTTATAGCTTCCCGAGTTATTTTTGAGTCGGTGCTAGCATTCAATTATTTCCTGTTGAATAGGGAACAAAACAGGCCTAAAGACTGAAAGGAAAAGCTGCTGTGGGGAGCGGTCTCTCCAGATGGAAGTTTTCTGGCAGATTGTGATTTGTGACTCAAAATGAGCCCAGATTACTGTGCCATATGGGTGGCAGCAGAGCCTGTAGACACTGATTCAGTCACTCGGTGGACCCCTCCTGAACTCCTACTGTGCGTTGGTTACTCACTGGCACCGGGAAGCAAAGATGAGTAAGTGACAGCGTCTGCCGCCAAGACCCCACTCATTCGTTCATTCATTCATTCAGCCACCATTTACTGAGCATCAATGATGTGCATTGTATATCATGGGAGTCGAGCATGTAAACATAGAGTAAATTACCATATGGTGTGACTAAATTGGTTATAAAGATAGGCAAAAATGCTCTGCAGCTTAGAGGTAGAGAGAGATGCTTATCATATTTGGGACAGCCGGGAATCCTCACGGAAAAGGACTCTTCAACCTGAATCTTGAAGTAGGATTAGGGGATTATTTGGAGGAAAGAAGGGTGAGGCCATTCCAGGCAAAGGGGACAGCAAAGTCATGGAGTTAAGTTTTCATGCTTAGGAGGAAAAATAAGAAAATAAGAAATTTATTGTGAGTATAGCTTTTGGCTTACAGGCAGGAAATGCAGCTAGAGAAATGACCTGTGCAGGATCTTTTACATCATGTTAGAGCTTTGTCTTGTCTTCTGTGCTGGGAATGACAAATCACAGATACCCCCAATCTGGCATGAATGGTGTTCTTTCCTGCTGAGCCCAGACTGACTCTTGGAATTCTTCTCTACATAGGGTTTTATTATACAATGCCTCAACCAACTTACTGGAATGGGTACCTAGGAGAAGCTAAGGCTTTTAAATAAGGAAATGACAAGGTCAGATTTGATTGTTGGGAGGACTATTTAAACCAGTACACTAGAGAATGAATCAGAGTGGGGAGAATCTATTAGGAAACTATTTAATAGTTTAAGTCATTGGTTCTCAACTTGCATACACATTGAAACACCCGAGGTGCTTGTTAAAAATATTTTATATGTAGGCTCCTCCCTAGACTGATTAATCCAGAATTAAAAAAAATAAAAAAAAATAAAACCCAAGTGATTCACGTGTGCCCAAGGGTTGATATCCACTTGTCTGGGTATCCAATAATGAAAAAAAAACAAACTGAGTATCTATCTATCTATCTATCAGAAGAGGTTTTGTCTCCTTCAGTATAAACTTGGAGAGGAGAGTGGATTACTTGAGGAAGATGGGAAGGGATTTGCCACTGTTTAGCCTTTACTCTCATAGTACCGCTAATAATGACCCCTTGATGATCATTTGTGTGTCTGCTGACTTATGTATAGATATATCATTTCATTTAATCTCCCACATTAATCATCTGAATATGTATTTATTATTTATTATTCCCAATTTACAGATGAGGCGACCGAGTCTCAGAGACTTTAAGTAACTTGCTTAAAATCACAGGGCAATTGGGAGTTGCAGTTGGCATCAGTTTTGGGGGAGAAGACTGATGGGAATGTGAGTGTTTCTCTTTGGGTCAGAACAAGGTCATTCTCACCCATCAGGAATTGTGCTTTTACTTTGTGTTCTGATTGGCTCAAACCCTCATTGTATACACATCATATCATTGCCCTAAGTGTATTTTCTTGGTTGTGATTCCTGTGAACAAAGAGTACAAAGAAATCCCCCCGAAGCGGAGACATGTTGGCTCACTTTATATGTCCTTTTGCAAATGTCTATAAAAATTGGATTTATTTCCCCAATTGTTATTTAGCAACCAAATAATGCTCCATGGCCGCCCAATTATCTGGATTGTTTCAGAACTATTAAGCAGAAAAGTAGTGGCAGTAACAGTATTCACAGTAAATACTAGGCTCCTTACTTTGTCTGAAAGTTCTATTCTGGATTCTTTCTACACAGCCAAGGCAGCTATAAAAGCCAGTACCCATAATGTGCATTTAATTTGACAAACCTAGATCTCATCTATAAGCCAGTAGGCTGCTTTCTGACCTGGTGAGAGGCCATGAAGCTTGGGCTTTAGGAGAGACATCCTGCTGCAACCAGGTGACATGGCTTGTCCTGGTAACCGAGAATGCCAGAGGTAGAATGCACAACAGAGTACAGAATTCCTAATTTTGAATCTAATCCTTTCGATTACCAGATTGTATCAATTCCTAGCAATGGAGCCAAGTAAGGGGTGGTTTATTTATTATATTTGTTATGGTTTACTCTTTAGACAAAATATTATGCATTTTGTTAGCATCTTCTCTTTTACTTATTATTGGAAGGAGACCTTAGAATTATGACTTTCTAGCTGTGTTCTGTGGAGCCCCAGGGTTCTTTAGTGGGTGAGGGGGGACCTCAGTGGATGTCATGGTGAAAAGAAGGTGAAGGAGAGGGTTGAGCTCTAGGCTCTAGTGTTTTCATTCCATCTTCAACCAGAGTAATTTTGCTTTCATTAATTTTATATTTGAAAAAAGAACCTGCTACAATTGGTGTGAAGAGCACTGCATTAGACAGAAGAAATCTCTGGGTAAAATATTTGCATATGTCAATCAATGGGACTTATTATTTTAATCATCTGGAAATCCAATTTAGATCCTATACATGTCTGGAAAAAGTGGCATAAACATAGCAGAAAAGAGTTGTCACAAAGCCCATCAATTTGATTCTCAGGAGATATCTGGATCCACCTGTAGGCCCTCACATCATGGTCAAGTGGACTTAATAAGGGGTTAAAGATAAAATTTCTGATTTAACGATCCAATCTTGGTTTCTAGATTTCAATAAACAGCTTATATTAGCAGAAGGCTGTTGGAAGCTGACATGCTAAAAAGTAACAGATGCCATAAGGGAAAAAGGAAGTTAAGACTGCCCTGGAGGGACTATCTCATAGTGAGTAGGAGTGTAGACACAGGAGTCTGACAGATTTTTGTTCATGACACAATTTGTTCCCTTACTTGCTTTGTGACTTTGAGTCTCAGTGTTCTCTTCTGTTAAATGGGCAGAGTAGCAACCTATCTCATAACGTTATTATGTTGATTAAATGAAATAAATCATGCGTGTGAAGTATGTATCAGTTCCTGGAAGAAAAAAAAAGGCTCAATAATAACAGCTATGATTATAAGGTGACTTGAGTCACTTTTTTTTTTTTTTTTTGTAGAAGCCCAAAACTCTTGAGGGCATCAGAGCAATATATCTATATATGTTAATGAGTTTATAATGATAACCTGAAATCATAAAGATGTTGCAATCTATGGCTAGTAAGACAGAAGACCATATAATACATGTCAGAAAACTTTTTAAATAAAATTATGTTTACTATAAAACAAATTTTAAGAAATAAGGCGAGGATCCTCTTTCTTGCTACTACTATTCAACATAGTACTGGGATTCCCAGCCAGAGATATTAGGCACAAAAGAGAAATAAAATACACCCATATTGGAAAGGAAGAAATACAATGGTCTCTGTTCATAGATGATGTGATCTTTAAAGATTCCACAAAAATACCTCTTAGAACTAATAAACAAATTCGGTGAAGATGCAGGATACAGAGACACATAAAAATCAGTTGTATTTCTAAACCTAACAATGAACAATCCAAAAAGGAAATTAAGAAAACAATCCCATTTACAGTAGCATCAAAAAGAATAAAATATTTGGGAATAAACTTAATCAAGAAGGTGAAAGACATGTATGTTGAAAACTATAAAACATCGATGAAAGAAATGAAAACAGACACATATAAATGAAAAGACATCCCATGTTGTGGACTGGAAGACTTAATATTGTTAAAGTGTTCATATTATGCAAATCAATCTACAGATTCAAAATCCCAATGGCATGTTTTACAGAAATAGAAGAAAAATCCTAAAATTTATGTGGAATCTCAAGAGACCCTGAATAGCCAAAACATTCTTGAAAAAGAAGAACAAAGTTAGAGGCCTCATACTTCCAGATTTCAAAACATATTGCAAAGTACAGTAATCAAAACAGTGTGGAATTGGCATAAAGACAGACATATAGACCAATGGAACAGAATAGAAAACCCAGAAATAAACTCTGGTGTGTATGATCAAATGATCTTTGACAAGTGTGCCAGGACCACACAAGGGGGAAAGGACAGTATCTTCAACAAATGGTATTGGTTGGAAAAGTGAATATCCATATTCAAAAGAATGAATTTGGACCCTTACCTTATACAATACAGAAAAAAATAACTCAAAATGAATCAAAGATCTAAACACAAGGCCTAAACCTATAAAACTCCTAGAAGAAAACATAGGAAAAAGCCTTTATGATATTAGACTTAGAAATGATTTCTTGGATATGACACCAAAACCACAGGCAATAAAAACAAAAATAGACATGCGGTACATCTGCTTCATCAAATTTAAAAACTTCTCTGCTCATCAAAGGAAACAATCAACAAAATAAAAAGACAACCTCTAGAAATGGGAGAAAATATTTGTAAATCATTGATAAGGGGTTAATATTCAGAATATAAAAAGAACTACAACTCAACAAAAATAACCTGACTTAAAAAATGGGCAAAATGCTTGAATAGACATTTCTTCAAAGAAGATATGCAAATTGCTAACAAGCACATGAAAAGATACTCAGCATCACCAATCATTAGAGAACAGTAAGTCTAAACTACAGTGAGATATCACCTCACACCCATTAGGATGACTACTACCATAAAAACAGAAAATTGGTGTTGATAAGGATGTGGAGAAATTGGAATCTGTGTACTATTGGTGGGAATGTAAAATGGTGCAGCTGCTATGGAAAACAGTATGGATATTCCTCAAAAAATTAAAAATAGAACTACCATATGATCTAGCAATCCCACTTCTGGGTATATATCCAAAAGAATTGAAATCAGGATCTTTAAGAGATATTTGTGCACCCACATTCACATTATGACAATAGCCAAGCATTATTCACAATAGCCAAGAGGTGGAAGCAACTCATCTGCCCATTGATGGATAAATGGATAAAGAAAAAGTGGTACATACATACAGTATGAGACTATTCAGCCTTGGAAAAGAAGGAAATCCTGTCACATGCTATAACACTGATAAAAATTAAGGACATTATGCTAAATGAAATCAGCCAGTCACAAAAAGACAAATACTATATAATACCCACTTATCGGAGATATTTAAAGTAGTTGAATTAGTAGAGATAAAAAGTAAAATGGTGGTTTCCAGGGGCTGGGGTTAGGATTAAGTGCGGAGTTGTTCGACAGGTATAGAGTTTGTTTTGCAAGATGAAAAAGTTCTAGAGATTTGTTGTACAACAATGTGAATATAGTTGATGCTACTGAACTACACACTTAAAAATGGTTAATATGGTAAATTTTATGTGTTTTTTTAGTACATTAACCTTTTTTAAAAAAATTTTAAAAAAAGATAATTTTAAGGTATTATCTTCAGTTATCTGGAAACTTGACACAAGTAGCACATTGTTATGGCAGGGACCATGGTTTGCTACAGAGTTCCTTTTATTAGTTTTATTTTTTAAAAAATCCAAATTATTCCAAATTGGATTACTAAACTCCAGCTAACCTTTATATTTTAAAGGAGTTTATGGACTATATGGGAGAGAATATTATAACTTTATTAATAAATACCTGAGTCCCTACCATGAGCAATAAACTGCTAAAATTGCTTGTTCAACACCAAGAATATCACTGGCTTCACTTCCCCTTGAACTGCATTTTGTCAGCTTCAAATAGATTAGGACCTTTCCTCCTACAACCTCCCACTCCCATTGAGAACTGGCTACTCTGGATTTCCCGAGGATTTTACAACCTTCCCTAAATTGTATTTTGTCATCTGTACTCTAGCTGGATGTCACCTGATTGAGAGTATTGTCTGAAATCAATGATGAAACTGCCTGCTTCCAAACAGTTAAGGAGAATTCTTTCATTCTTCTTGCTTATTCATTTGTTAAGATCCGATCCTTCACAAATCCCTAAAATCAGTCAGGCTCTACTTGGATCTGGCAGGGACGCTCACAGGACTTTGGACTTTCCCGAAGCTTTCCTGCCGACCTGCTATAGTAGAATCCCCTGGGACACTGGAAAAACATACAGATCCCCTGGCCCTACTCCCCAGGCTGCCTGAATCCCCATCTTCAGGGGTGGGTTGTTAGTGCCAAAGAATCGACTGCTAACCAAGTGCCCCAGGGGATGCTGAGCTGCCTCCACCTTTGGAAAGCACTCCTTTAGAGGCAGCTTGGCAAACCCTGATGAAGGTTCTTGGGGAAATTAAAAAATAACAAGGGGAATCCATAGCCTGCGGTGACTTGGCCTTGTGCCCACATCCTCTTCTGCCTAGACTTTGTCCTATTTGTTGATGGAGAAGCATCTGGCTGGGTTATTTGAAAGTCAGAGCCCATTATTGCTTCTTATCAGGGACAGAATGGAACCATGGTTTTCACTATTCTGTCCTCGAGGAAAAGGGTAAAAAAAGAAAGGAGGGATCCTTGAATGCTAATTAACTGACTGTTGTATATAAGAGACTAACAAGGATGTCCCTTTAAGTAAAAAGTTCTATTGAAACATACACTTAGGTATCGTTAGGGAGGTATGGCATGTGTACTTCTTGTAAGAGGCTGAAAAACTGGCTCCATTATCATAATGGTCTTGGAGACTTTCAAGAAAGAAAAGAGCTGTCATTTTGATTGCAGCGTCAGTGTGTTGTGGTTGTCAACCCAGTTGTGCCTAATACATTTTAAGAGTCTTCATTATAAATAAAATTGAATTCTGTTTTCTGTAATATTTCAGTTTCCAAAAAGAATGTGGCAAAGAGAAGGACATTGCAAACATTTTTGGCCTGACTTTATCTTTGTGTTTTTCTATGTCAGACTGAAAATCCTGACAGGCAGACAGGGCAGTGTTACATTTAACAAACACCTCTGTGAAACCCGTGGAGACCAAGGGAGGGAAGAAGAGGGAGGGAGAGAGGGAGTGAGAGAGCTAGACAGCTCAGTTTAATCATTTATTTCTGATTAAATCATTTCCAAACAAAACTGTATGTGTGGCTCTTGGGACATGCATACATGTATTTTTAAATGATTCTTAAAGTACTGATACACCTGACTGTACCCCAATGGCCTTACAGGAGCTTGTTCTCACGGCAGCCACTGGGTAGAGGAAAAGAATCAGAATGGTCCAGCGCAAATCAATCATCTTTATGTTTAAAACAACTTAAAGCCGTCTGACGACTGTATATCCAGGCTTCCAAGGTATTTAAATAATTGTGAATGTGGGTATGGTGCCTGGCACTTTACCATTATGCTTTCTCCCATTTTAAATATGAGAAAACAGAGACTTGAAAAGGTGATTTCCCATGTCACTCAGTGATTAAGTAAAAGAGCCAGGGGTTTAAACCCATGTGTGTTTCCACATCACACCACCTTTAACTTATAACAAAAAAGAAAGCAATGTGAACTGAAAATTCTTCACTTTTGAAGCATTCCTGCCTCATTAGTAAATTATAGCCAGGGAGTGGCTGAGGAAGCGGGGACCATCAGATGCCACTGCTTTAATCTTACAGCTGCCTCCCACACAAGGCACTGTGTCCACTGACAGCCTGAGGAATGGAATTCTGGTTTCCCTGTGCCCCTCCCTGCCATCAATGGTTTCACTCTCAATCATCATCGATAATTATTTGTGAGTCCCCTGGAATTCTGCCCTGCTCTATCTTAAAATCTTCTCATTAGAGCTCCCTCCTGGTGTGGAGATTCATCATGTGGCTCCTTGGACAGGGGCCCTCAGCCTCCTTCCCTGCTAGTATGTGTTGTCTGTCATCCTTTTCTTTTGTAAGTAATTGCAATTGGCACAGCTGCATGTGAGGTGAGTGGCTGGAGGGAAGAAATGCAGCTTTCGAATCTAATCGTGCTCACCTACTTGGCTCAAGCCTTGGCTGAGGTTTTGTCTGCATGAATCCCAGGCTGCTCGTTTCTCACTCAGTGGATAGCGTTCCTTTTCCCTTCTCCCTCCCTTCACGTTGCATCCGCCCTTCAACATGGGCACACTACCTTGTTTCTTAACATGATAGATTACTCTTCAGGCCCCTTTCCCTGATGTTCTTAAAGCTTTCCATCACATTATATTGCCACATCATTTAAAGGTGTTGTAGTACCTGGTACACAATAGTTTTTACTAAAAGAGCAGATTATTGAGGTGTACTCTGGAATACTCAATAATTGCATCTACTTTGATGAATTCCTTTCCTGTTCCAAAGCTGAGCTTGCTTGTATTCAGTTCTGATCATTAGGTTCATGTTGACAACTGTTGCTCAATTTACTGTTTTCTTATAACTATTAATACAACTCTAGGAGTGAGAATTGCTTCTATAAAGGATGGTGCTGCCTGAATTATGGAGTGTGCTATGTACAATTACAGCTCCCAAAAAGGTATCAGCCGACATGGAAAAAAAGCAGCCGAGTCAAAGACAAATGTATAGGAAAAATCTCAAAAGCATTAAGAACACAACAGGAGAACTTTTTGTATTGCGACACTGTAAACAAAATAATAAGTGATTTGGAATCATGGTTGATTAAACTTATGGTGGAAGCCCTCAGTAATATTATGTCATGCTTAGTCTTCTGGGCACCCCATGCACTGTTGTCAGCCAACAAACTATAATTTCATGCTTGATTGGCCTAATACAGTCTCAGGTTCCAGATTCTGTGCACAACCACACCCGGCTACCGAAGTTAAGTGAAAAGCAAATAAATAAATAAAACAGTGGGCAGAGGTCAAAAGACAATGCCCATCACCAAACCAAAATAGAGCAAGTCTGTCATGGGAATACACTGGTGTTTTTCCTATCATTTAACTGAGAGACTGTTTTGATTACCTGCTGATTCACCATTAACTAGACATTTGCTAGAGCACCTGCTATGTGCCAGGCACAGTGGTGGGCTGGAGGCTATAAATGGGAAAAAGCAGGTACTAATGAGTAGTTGGAATTTCTTAATGGAAAACCAGATGGTTCCCCATTGCAAACACTCTATAGTTGGTGGAGTCTTTGAAGAGACTCTTAAAGAGGTTTCAGTTTAGGTCTTTGGCAGCTTTCCTAGGGCTCTTTGTACCTTCCTCAAAATTTCTGCTGGAAGGGGGCATTGACCCCCTGTCCTTTCTCAGATGCAATTCCTATTTATTATTTCCCCTTACCATATTCATCAGTCTGTACTTCAGAATATACTCATCACAGGTCTTCTGCTCAGGTCTTATCTCCACTCAGTAAAGATTCTCCTAGGGTCCAGAAACCTATCTCCAGGCACCCTTTTATTTTGCTCTTTCTAGGGTGACAATATGAATGATTTGATATGAGGAATGTAAAAAAAAGAAAAAAAGATGGATTTATTGAAATTCGTTAGTCACCAGAACAAAAGGCTTTGTTCATTTCCACATATTTTGTGCAGTTAGAATCAGCTGAATTTTATCACTTCTGCTGGTAGCAGAATCATAATTAAAGCTGAAAAGGGCACTTAATTCTAAGAAAATTCTTTAAGAAGTCCTTAAAATTCTTAAGGCTATCCTTCCCATTATCCTTTAGGCTGAAAAGTCTGTCCAAAAGCCTTTTGGCGCTTACATTGAATAGAACAAATTCTTTTCTCTGGGTGTATCTCAGGGTAGCATTAATTTGGTATGATTGGGAGATGATTTTCTTTAATTAGGATCATTTTTTAATATTCTTTAGTACTTCTGTTGTACAGGCTCTTTGGAGCAGTGGGCTTAAGTGTGCTTAGCTCTTTGACTTCAGGTCTTGAGATTATATACCTGAGATGGGGTCAGTTTGGGAACCTCAAATCCCTGTAGTTTGTGGGATCCAGAGTAGGATTTTATAAAAATAATAATCAAGTCGTAATTGGAGGGCAAGAGGGCCATCCCAGGTCATAGCTGTACAGTGCGAATTTAGACTGAAGAATGGAAGGCATGGGAGAACAGCCTGCAACAATCATTGGGTATCTGAGTATTTTAAACACAGTTTTCAAAAGGTGACAAGTTGCTTGCCATAATGTCATGGTAGGGGAAGTTGTGCAAAGTGGTTGGGGAGAAATGTGGAGAGGAATAACACTAGCTTCAGATATCGAATTGAGAATTAAACTTCTTGAGGAATTTTTGAACCCTGCTCAAGTTAATTAAAAATGTATTCATTTAACAAAATGACTCCAATAAGCAAATGTAGAAAATGGTGCTATTTGGGTTCCAGGATTGAAATTTTTTATAATTATGTAATTTATAATGATACTTAATAAGACCACAAATTTATCATCTTTTCCCTATAGTGTTTACTCACATGGACAGGGATAGATGCAGATTTTGTGGAGCCTGAAGATTACCCAATTTGGGAGGCCCTTCTTAACAAAAAGAATATGAACTTTTGAATACAAAGCAAGCACTGGCTCCTTACAAGGGCCCTTGCAAGTGAAGAGCCTTTGCTGGCCACCCTAGAAATTGCTTGTGGGAGCCCTTTGAAAGGGACCTCTCAACAAAACAAACAGCACAACTTGTGCTTCCTTTATGACTGGTGGGCCGGGATCCAGAATTTACTGAGCTGGAAGATTCCTCGCGAGGCTACTTACAAAGCCTATTGCTGAAGCATACCAGTTTATCATTATTGACTGCACCGTGCATCACGCAGACTTCCTATCTTGGAAGTGGGAGTCACCCCATCCAATGCCACCATCTATGTAGCAACTAAAGTAGCATCCACAAATAAAATAACCCTTAATGCCAAACCACTGCCAAGAACCAGATTTGTCAAGATTAACTTGAACAAGTTGTTAAAATCAGGCAGTGCTTAAAGACAGATATCCCTGTGGACACCATAAAATATCAGCTTATTTCAAAGGACCCAGCAAACTGTAAATGAGCTGCAAAAATTCCTACTGGGTGATCTATTTAGTCACTCAGGGTGGGTATGGTGTGTCAGGCGCATGTTCAAACTCAGGTACATGTGCATGTGAACACACACACACACACACACACACTTGTAAATATGTGTCTCTCCTTGAAAAGATCATTTCTTTTTTTCTACCTTATCTGTCTGTGAGCAAATTGTCAAAACAACCTTAAATGCTAGATAATATAATCCTCAAATGCTAGGAATGTAAAAATGACTGTAATAATACAAGTGATATCATTGCTATCCACGGCACCAACACTTTCACTGTTTCTCAAATCTGTAACTATCCTATTTTCTAGTCTTTATTCCTTTATTCACTGAAATGACTGATATGGGCAGTTTAGACACCCGGAGGAGGAGATAATGGTTTTGACCTTAATAGACGGTTCGACTGTGCAGTGTACCACATAGACTTCCCAGCAAACGAGGTTATGAATATTTTTTCCCCACTTCTTTTCCTCTTTATTGTTAAGGAGACTAATTGTGTGTGATCATGTGCACATGAGCATTTGTGTGACAGGAAATGTTAAATTCCTTTTGATTTTTCTTTTTGTAGTGGCAAGAACAGGAGGGCATTCTTTTTTAAAAATCTTTTCTTTTCCTAGGCAAAGCGTGGGAATGGAGGGTGAGAGTAAGTCAATTCTCAGAATAAGATGTTCTACCAAGATGTAAAGAGGAAAAAAAAAGTAATTTTCAACAGCTAGGAGAGAACTGCCACAAGTGGCAGTCTATCAAATCAATGACATGGTTTCATAATGCGGTCTCGGATTCAGCAAGAAAATGCTACAGAGAGAAAACTGCAGGAGTCCCTTTTGTGCCCCCCCCGAAATGAATTAAATGGCCTGCTGGAAGTTGGAGGGCTCTGAAGGTGGTGAGTCTACCGCTAATTCTTCTGGTGGTATCAAAGATGATTCACGGTTATGTATAAAAGGAAGCACTTTTGTCTGCTCTTCATCCACTTAAAATGACAAGAAAATATACATTTTCACCTAGGATGTTTACCCAACACTGCTGCCTTGGAAGCATGGTTCCATGAGTTTTCAAACAAGGAGGCTTTGTGATCCGAGACCAGAACAATGTACTGAAATGACTACCTGAGCAACATGCTATCTAAACTAACAGCCAGCTGTGGTGATCAATGGTCTGAACAGCTTGCAAGTTATGGTTAAAAGAATGGCTTACCCATCAAACCTGTGTAATTCTCACAATAAAAATGACTCTAGCTTTTGGGCTAGAAATTACTTAAATGAAAGATTATTTATGAAGGAAACAGCAGGGAGAAGAATGTAAATTGGATTCATAAATGGACAGATTCACTTATAGTTAATTTTGGGATAATTTATGCCTGCTTTCTCTGATGTCATCTGTTGTTCAGGTTAATAATTAGTCATGCTCATTATTAACTGACAGAGGTTACTTTGTATATTGGCAAAGGGAGGCATATTATTTAGGAATTCTATGAATATCCAACTTTCAATATGGGTACAAGAGTTTGTTTACAAAAATGCAGCTCTTATTTTCCCAAACAATTCAATATCTTGATGTGTTTATCTCTGTATTCTCAGGAGGCTTTGGAGAGGAAGATATTTCTTTACTAGTGTACAAATGGTTGAGACTAAAAGAGAAAAGGGCAAAATATTCATTCTAACTCTGTTTTACTCTGCTTAGAACTCAAGGTAATATTTTCAAATACATTAGAAGTTGTCTCTTTTATAGGTCAAGTTACAGATCTCTTGAAAAAGCCAATATGATGATGCCCACTTACAGAATTTTATAATCAGAAAATTAACTTTAGGACTCTTTCACAACTCCACCGAAAGTAAAATCTCTCTCTCTCTCTCTCTCTCTCTATATATATATATATATATATATAAAAGACGGTAAGACATTAGTCTCTCCAGACCTTTCGAAATTCTTGACAGTGCTTGTAGTCCTTTAATGTCTGTGTAGTTTAGTGACTCTGACCTTGAGGAGGTAACAAGAATAGTGTCCACTATTAATGTTGTTTCTCTTTTAAAAAACAAAATGTTTCCGGCCATGTAATTGTTTTTTTTTTTTTTTCCCAAAAAAACATTTGACCCTGTGCAGTATTTTACACTTACATCATTTCCCCATTTATAATTCTTTCTTGTTTTAGTATGTTGGAGAAAAAAAAGTGTTATGTAATTCTTTAAAAACATTGAACCAAACAATAATAACAATCATAACATCCTGAAGTATTTAGGGTGAATGTAAACTCTGAAAGCAGAATTGGTAAAAGATGATGATTTACGTAACAACTGGATGAGGGAGACAGTATCCAGGAAAATGCTTGAGCTCTTTGTTTGCATAACAGAATGGAGGAAACACTGGATATCAGTTAGGTTTGGAGGAGAATTCCTTGGTTTGGTTTTGGAAATGATGACTGTGACGTGTTTTTGAGGCATACAAGTAGAGATATGAAATTGCATCTATGTGACTGAGGGATAAATTTGTGAGTCATTTTTATTTCCATGTTATTTTGACCCCAATGTATAGGTGGAATCACCTAAGGATAGAGAGCAGAGTGAGAAGAGAAGAGGGTCTTGGATAGAACCTTTATTAATTCCAGAATTTAATGGACAAGGGAAGATGAACCTGAAAATGACTACCCTGAGAAGCAGAAGAAAACTCAAAGAGAGTATTGAGCTAGGGAAGACAGGGTGGAAGTATTATAAGAAGAGGGGCATGATCAACAGTATCAAACATTGTTAAAAAGACATGTCAGAAGAGAATTGAGAAATATTCATTTGGTTTGGTGGTATGGTGATCATTGCTGATCAAACAAGCTGCTTTAGTAAAGCGGTTAAAGTGGAAACCAGATAAGTGGGGGGGAGGAGTGATTATAAGAAGAGTGAATGGAGACAGGGAGTATAATTAATTTTTCTGAGAAGTTTGGCTATGAAGGGAACGTGACAGAAGATGGTGGTACATAAAGAAGTTGTGAGGTTACTGGAAGATTTTGTTTGTGTGGTTGTTATTAAATGGTTAAGACTAAAATTTTAAAAAGCCATTTCAAAGGATTTAATTGAGAAGTAATGATTGACTCTATCAGAAAAGAAAAGAAAGTGTAGAAGAAGATTGGTTTTAGTGTTTGATGGATTGATGGGAGGAGCTCCCATCTAATGGCTTCTATGTTCTCTGTGAAGAGGTGAGATCATTGTTGAGAATGAGATGGGAAGTTAGGGGGCTGGAGGTTTGAGGAGAGTAAAGGTAGGTTTGAAAAAGTAGTTTCAGGGTAAAAATGATGAGAGAGGTAAAGTAGGATAGTTGGATAATATGGGTCTATTAGAGGTTGGTGATCAATAATTAATAAGGCAACTAGTCTTCACAGATATATAAATCTCTCCAACAGGGCTCAGCTACTCAGATGTGGTGACCCCCAAAGTAAAGGATTGGCTTCACTACTGCTTGGGGTTTTGCCAGACAGATGATTATAACAAAATCAATGGAATCTGGAATGTTTGCAAGGGTGATATTGAAATAATGAAGCACAGATTGCAATCTGGATACATAGGAAGGAGAAGAAAGGAAAGATGTTAGTGAACTGGAGTCCCTGTCAGGTCATATGCCACCCTAATATAGCTTGTCTACAGAAAGAGCAAAAATAAATTGCCTATAAATCATTAAAGACGCTGAATATAAAGAATTTCTTTTTGATTAAGCTAAAGGTTAAAAGAAAACTAAGTCAAATTTAATAACTCCCTCTCCTCTCAAATTTGTAGGATGGCCAAAGCACAGACAAAATAAATTTCGGACAAGCCCAGGCTTATATATATTCTTATCTGAATATGGTTTTCTTTCAATATGAGAATTGAAACTCTCTCAGCATAATAAATTTATAGAAAAAATACTCTCCCTTTTCATTTGTTTAAGAGTAAGAGCAGATCATTTTATACAAAGAATTGTAGTCCAGATGAGGAAAAAATGGAGGGACAGGATGAAAACTATAACTTTACTCAAATGGGAACCTCATTTAATTTTTCCATTATTAGGGAAATCAAAAGATGAGCTAAATGCTAGAGAAAACTGTTTCTTGATATTGTAAAAAATAAACTTTAGAATAATCTTACTAAACTCTCATTTCTTTTTCTGTCCTATTTGGCTTTTTATATTATTTTTATTAAAACTTTTGGGTAAAATGAAAAGAGAAATAAAACACTAGTTATTTAGAAAACAAGAGAAAAAAGAGGGAGAACATTATATTCAAACTCCAAAAAATTTTTCAGATGATTCTTGTCAATTTCCTTTACCAAATGATAAATAATATCACAGCCAAGGGAAAGTCTCGTTTTTCTTTTTTTCCAGAAAGGAAAATGCCTAGTTATTCTAGAGAAGCAAATGAAAGGAAATGGAATTTTCTCCTCACTAAACCTCAAATAAATAAAAAGCATCTAACAAGTCAAGAACCTAAACTTGGACTTGGTAGGAGACACACACTGAAGCAGTGGCTATGCCTCCAGAGTGTACCAATCTGTGAGCCTGTGAGAGGACAGATCCAGTTTTTCTCAGCAAGGAACACCCAAGGTATATTTCATCCTTGAAGTTGGCGGTGTATTGGCTCAGTGATTTTTCACAAGCATGGCGACCACTCAGCGAGGGCTTAAATAAAGAAGGGGCTTTACGGATGGTTTGATCGGATGGTGGCTGTGGGAAAGGGGCAGAAATGTTTGTTTGCTTCAACAAATGGAGTGGTGAGAAAGGTAAAGGGGGGATCAAGAAGATGACGCAAAGGAAATAGATAAACGAAGGAATAAATATGAAATTCAGACTTCCTCCAAAGGGAATTTGTCATAAGAAAATATAGGCATTTTTGGTTAAAGCAGAAATCAAATGGAAGCTATATCCTTTTAAGGTCCAGAGTTATAAAGCACAGGATAGGGAAAGGGCCCTTAAATAGGGGAGTTCTATGCCCTGGGTGCTACTTTTGCTGTGCCTCAGTTTCCTCACCTGCAAAGAGAGAGTAATGCCTCCTGTGCAGTGCTGTAACAGAAAGACTGCCCGTGTTGTCACCAGCCCGTTCTCATCCACCTTCATGCCATTAGCTATCTTTCACACTTTCTTCCAAATACTTGAGATATATTTTATAGCTAACCTATCAGTGAGCAGCTATTTCTAACTCTAACTCTATCTTGAAAGGATTATTCCAAAATCAAGATGGAGGTGATACTGTTAGAAAACTATAAGAATTCTAGAAGTTTGGAAGAAGTCTCCTAGATATCAGCCTACGCAAAGAATTCATGAAGACGACCCCAAAGGCAATCACAGACACAACAAAAATAAATAACTGGGACCTGATTAAATTAAAAAGCTTGTGCACGGCTAAGGCAGAACAGAATGGGAGAAAATATTTGCATGCCATATATCCGATAAAGGGCTAATAACCAGAATCTACAAAGAACTCAAACAAATTAGCAAGAAAATATCAAACAGCCCCATTAAAAAATGGGCAAAAGACATGAACAGAAGCTTTGCAAAAGATGATAGAATAATGGCCAATAAACATATGAAACAAATGCTCAGTGTCTCTAATCAACAGGGAAATGCAAATCAAAACCACAATGAGATATCATCCAACTCCAGTGAGAATGGCTTTATCAAAAGTCCCAAAAGAACACATGCTGACATGGATGCAGGGAGAAAGGAACGCTTATACACTGTTGGTGGGACTGCAAACTAGTACAACCTCTATGGAAAGTCACATGGAAATACCTCAAAGAACTAAAAGTAGTTCTAACATTTGATCCAAAAGTCCCACCACTGGGTATTTAGCCAAGGGGAAAAAAAAGACATTTTATAAAAAAGGTGCTCAAGTGTTTATAGCAGCACAATTCACAACTGCAAGATGTGGAATCAACCCAAGTGCCCATCAATACATGAGTGGATTAATAAAATGTGGTATATGTATACCATGGAGCACTACTCAGCCATAAAAAATGGTAAATACCTTTTGTAACAACTTGTAGGGATCATCCACCTAAATGAAGTATCTCAAGAATGGAAGAACAGACACGAGTACTCACCATTAAATTGGAACTAAATGATCAACGCTCACGTGCACATATGGTAGTAAAACTCAACGGAAATCAAGCAAGTGGGAGGGGAGAGGATAGAATTGGTACATTATCACTTAACGGGTACAATGCACACTATCTGGGCGATGGACACACTTATAACTTGGACTCAAACTGCACAAAAGCAATTCATGTGACCAAAATGTTTGTACCCCTGTAATATTCTGAAATTAAAAAAAAATTGTAAAGTGACAGTCAATTTAAGGAGCCTCATACTAAAGATGAATTCGTGGTTTATCAGGAGCAAGGTAAGAGTGTTTCCTTCTTTCTATCAGAAATAGGGGAAAAACAGGTCATGCCATAAGTTGTATAAAAAGTTAAACAGCTTTTGATGGCAGCATGTTAGACTTTATGTCATTTCTTTCATTTTCATGTATGCTTCCTGTGATTGAATCACAGGAAGTTCACATGTCAATTATTTACTTCCTGGGAGTCTAAGAAAGCACTTTATTTACTATATGCCACAAACAGAGCTATTACATGTTGTATTTGTAAGGATAAAAACCATGACAAGTGTGCTATATTTCTGAAAAATAGATTGCAAGTATGTAACAGAGGGCCAGGCAACTCTTTCCTTTCTTCACATAAAACCATGGGAGAATATACACTCTTTTATAAGAGTGTTTGGCCAATAAGAAGCCAAATTCTCATAGAATACTTTGTTATAAACACTTGCATTGTGCAATATGGTTTTCGTTGGAAAGACTGAAAAACAAACTCTAATTTCTAAGCCTGTTAAAAAACATGGAGAATACCATATGGGAACCAAGGGTTGTCAAGGCCTCAGAGGTTCTTGAAGTTGTGTGTTTTGGGTTAGGGAGCTGCTCCTGTGATTAGAGAAAACGGAGGGGCATTCCTTGTACTTCATGGATGAGGAAGATGGAGCTTGGAGGAATTGGCTCAAGCTCATGTGGCCCCCGAAGCCTGGGCTTGAAACCAGGACTTCTGACTCCTAATCTTGCTGCTATGTGACCTCTGGGGCTCAACTGCATGTTCTTTGAAATACCTGACTTTTCTGACAGTGAAGACTCTATTCACTTAATTGACAGAAGCTTACATATAATGCTTACTGCCTCATTTTATGATAGAAAAATAGGCAGTTTATTTTCATGACCAGGTGGGATCCCCAAGAATTCTCTGCTGACTGCAGCCATGGGGACCTACTCTCTCTCCACCCTCTACCCCTCTGCCCCCAGCTACTGGGAGGTAAGAGTAACACACGGATATTAATGGTATTCCCATCTCTGCCTGTTTGTTCTTAATGAGGGACACTTGGCATTTTCAGACCACTGTTGAGATGGAACAAAGTTATTTTGCCTGAAGAGCCTGTACTGGGCTGAAAGGTGTCTACCTGACAGGAAAGGGGCAGGGATGACCTTTTTGCTCTTGCAGAGGCAGGTCCTATCAGGTCAGCCCTGAAAGCTCCTTTCCTTGGGCAGAACCTGGTTAAGCCTCATCCCATGGAACTGGGAAAAAGCTGCAGTGCGTAGTTGTGACGGAGGGTGGGCACAGCAATCAGTGTCCTTGAATAATAACAACAAGAAAAACCCTTTATTGAGGCCTATTTTTTCTAAGCCCTACGCCATGTATGTTGAACATAGTACAGACCTTACAACAGTCCTGCAAGATAGGTATTATTATCATTATCAGCATCCGCATTTTACCATTAGGAAATCAAGATTCAGAGAGTTTGAGTAATTTTCCCAGTGTCACACAGGTAGTAATTGACAAAGAGCTGAACCTAGCTATTGGATTCATGCTCCGTGCTGCTCCAGGCTAATGCATTTGAACTTGCTGGGATGTATCAGTGCTGTGTTCATCAGGTAAGCTAACCTGGGGATTAATTTAAGTGAAGCCTATGGATAGAAGACAAGTTGATGATACTGAATTAACACAAAATACTAAGTGTTCTGCTTCTTTTTGAGAGGGATATCAGTTGTAGAGCATCCCCCTATGAGAGAGACGCTCAGAGAGAATGAACAAATTTATTCAGAGGTCTGGAGAACTCCATTTGTGAGGCAAGACTGGACAAGTGGCTTGTTTATCCCAAAGAAGAACCGGCTCAGCAAGAAAAAGGAGCAGGGTCATATGAATAGGATTCTATCAGGGAGGAAACCAACCACACTCATCTTCTCCCCACAAGTGTAGTCTTCCTGCCTCCCCTGTTTCTGTGACTGGTGTAAGCCAACTTACAGTCACGAGGGCTGAGGACCCCACTTCTTTACACCTGGCCCTTTCTCTCTACGGTCCTGATGCTCCCAATAATGCAGCATCAGATTCTGTGGATTTGGGGCTAGAATCTTCTAGCATCTGAACCTTTCTACTCCCATTGTAATACCATAATTGAGGCCCCCATGACTTCTCCCTAATCAATGCTGTTAGATCAATCTTTCTGAAACAAGACTGTGTCACTCTTGTGTCTATGGACCATCTGATTCCTCATTATCTACTGAATCAAATCTGGACACCTTCACCTGATACTCAAAATCTTTACAGATTTCCCTAAACACAGCTTGTTAGTGTCTCCTTCTCTAAAGCAACCCTAAATGTGCCAAGCTGCAATCCTCACTTTATCCTGAGCACACATAACAAATACTTTACAGCGTTCTCACCTTTATTTGTGACCTTTGCTTTGCCTAGGAAAAAATTAGTAAGCTTATCTTTTGTTTGTTTGGTACTTCCCAGTTTTCAAAGTGATTTCACTTAACTTACTCCATTTGAAAATGACAGGTGCTCTGAGGGGTAGATATGATTATACTCATTTTACAGATTAGAAAAGAGTGGCTCAGAGTAGGCCTGGAACCTGGGGTTCCATAGCTGGGGGTTGAGGCAGGATTAGGAGTCAGACCTTCAAACTCATTGCCCTGTTCACAGCTGCATGTTGCTTCTCTCTCCCCTTCATCTGGCCTTTCCTCCAGCTCCCTCCAGTTTCTACTAGTCGAATTCTACCTTTTTCTCAAACTCTAGCTCAAATCCACCAATTCCATGAACTTTTCCAAAATAAACTCAGAAGAACTGATGGCTGTCTGTCTTTTGAGTTCTTACAGCTCCTTGTCCAATGTGCTGGACACTTAAAGCAGTTAGGGGTAAGGGCCTGAGTTCCTGCACAGGGATTTGACATCAGCATAGATCAAGTTTTAAAACTTTTTGATCATGAGCCCATTAAGAACACCTTTTATACTACAACCCAGTGGATACATACACACACACACACATCTGAAATAAGTTTTGTGAATGAACATTTACGTCTAATTCTGTGATGCACTATCATATTTTCTCTCGTCTACTCTCATTTATTAAAAAGTGCTGGTTAGGAACCCACTAAATTGATTTTGAGAAGCACTAATGAGTCCTGATCAGCAGTTTGAAAACCTCTGATTTAAATCTTATTTTGTCTCTTCTAAATGGCCTAGACAGCAATTTCAAAGGTTTGCAAAAGACTGAGCTAGCAAGAGAGCTATGTTTCTCAGGGATTTAATCTGCAGTTCCTAACAGGAACACAAACAGTTCCTACAAAGACTAGGCCAGGAAGGAAGGGCCTCAGCTGGAGAGCATCAGCTTCTACTTGCTGGAAGGTCAAGGGTAGGGGTTCTTAATGAGCTAACTGATGGCAGAGGGGAGTATTTATTCCAAAAGAGTGGGATTTGTGGGAGATCTGTGGAGGAAGTTTTCTCGATAGGGCACGTCTGTAGACTGAGAAGAGACTTATGTTCTCATCATAATCTTGAATATAGCAGGAAATCCAGCTAGAATTTAAAAATAATAAAAATGTAATAAAATTCTTTGTTTATATCTGCAAAAATGAGTCTGAAGGCCTTCAGGCCTATAAACCTGTCACTGAATTTAGTATCATTTCAACTTTATGAAGCACTTGATGTTTGCAAAGTGCTTGTACAATTACCAATTACCATAATGTTCATCTTCTGAACATTTCAGTTCAGAGAAGGCCTGAGGACTTTGACTAAGTGTAAAAGAAAAAAAGAAAAGAAAAGAAAAAAAAAAGTTGGTCAAGCTAGTTAAAGACCAGACTTCTGAGCTTGTGCTGCTAGCGCTGTGTAGGATGTGGGCACCTGCTTGTGAGTGCCCTGGGGATCCCCTCCTCCTTCGGCACCCAGAGCCCGCAGTGCAGGCAGCGGGCTCCCGTAACTGGCGCTGGCTCTGGCTCGCTGCTCCTGCGCGTTCCAGGCAGGATTCTGCGTCTGCACGAAGGAGGGGAAGGACAGGCAAGGGGCCTGGCACCTGCAACCCAAGTGCTGGGCCACAGCAAGCGCTGTGGGAAGAGCCGTCTGCAGTTGCTGGGAAAGGAAAGAAACTGCTGCCGTCTTTCCTGTCTAGGTATTAAACACATGTTAAAGGATTAGGCATAGATTTGCTTAGCAGCCTGTACGAGCTAGAAATCAGTTCTGGCCATGTTTACAGGCAACAGGTCAGTGAAACCTGATACACTGGTGGATTTCAAGGAATTCCAAGGAAATATTAATAGCTCCAAGGGATGTCAAAAGCAATGGTTTCAGGATGTGTCTGTTTCCTTTGGAAAAAGGTTAGCTCTCTTGTGCTTCTTCCCCTACATTTAAAAGCCCACAGCGCCAGCTAGTATTGGCAAGAGGCTGCCCTAGGAAGCTGAGTGTGGCTTGAGGGCTGGCAGAATTCTAGTTTATCAGTTTAAGAATAAAAAGCAGCTTTTTCTTTAAAAGTGAATTTTAAATCAGATATTTTCTGTTAGATTAGTTAAAGTCTCTGTCAGAAATTCTCCAGTTTCTGACCATGGATAGGTAACTGAAATACTAAAAGATATGTCGAGAGACTGACTTGCTTTTTAGCTAGAAAACATTCCAGTAGACCCTGACCCTAACGATGACACCACTGCATTGTTTTCATCAGTGGAAATTTAAGAATCTCTCACTGAAATGATACTTTTATATTTTAACACATTCACATTTTGGAACACATTGGGTATTCCAAAATATCTTTTAAAGTAGAATGAAACGTTTCTGTCTACATTTTTATCCACATAGAAAACTGGCGGGTATTTTCAGGAGCAACTGTCCAGATCATTTGCAGTTTATTGTTCTCCCTGTCACACCATCTTCCACACGGCCACTAGTTCTCTTTATTAGAACGAGAACCGTGTAACTCTGTGCTTAAAGAGCTGCATTGGCCTCCTGCCGTCAGTACATAAAATCCATTTTCTTCCCCACGACACATGTGGTCCTGCACAATCCATGCACGTGGTAATTCTCCAGTTTCACTTCCCACCAGCTGCCCTGAAACCCTTACCATTTCCCAAATACCCCGCACCTTGTTCAGGCTTTGCCTGAGCTGTTCCCATCGCCAGAAAGTCCTTCGCGGTGTTCCCTTTAGGGATTCCGACTCTTACTGCCCACTTCCAAAGTCACTTCTGCGCGGCTTCCCCGATTCTCCAAAGCTGTTTGTTGGCTGCACCCCTCTCTGGCTTTCACAACACTTGCTGTGGTCTGATTGTTCATGTGCTCCAAAATTCATATGTTGAAACCTCACTCCCAAAGTGACGGCATTAAGAAGTAGGGCCTTTGGGAGGTGACTAGATGATGAGGGCTCTGCCCTCACAAATGGGATTAGTGTCCTTATAAAAAAAGAGGCCTGAGGGAGCTCATTTGCTTCTTCCTCCATGTAAGCTGCAGCAAGAAGCTGCTGTCTAGGAACCAGGAAATGGGTCCTCAACACACACTGAAATCCTGGCACCTTTATTTTAGGCTTCCCATTCTCTAGAACTGCTAGAAATAAATTTCTTTTGTTTATACCAAAGTCTAAGGTACTTTGTTATATAATAGGAATCTGAACAGACTAAGACAATAATTTTTGCTCATAACCTTATTACAGTTCTCAGGGCACTGGTGCCTGGTGTCTCTGCCTCACCAGGGTGCTGGCATCTTGAGGGCGATCACCATTTCTTATCTCTGTGGCTTAGAAGAAGTCAGAAGACACATTTTTTTTCTAGGGAAGACGTATAAGACTAAATTCAGTTAAAATAATTGAAGGAAATGTATTTTTTTTTCCTGGGGGAAGAAATATTATAACCGAACCCAATTCTGGCAGCATTAAGTGTGTAGGTGCCTGATAAATGAGTGTCATCAGGGATAAATCGGATTTGTGACAGAAAGGAAACTTTAAAGGACACTTGAGCCTGTGAGATATCACTCTACATTTAGCCATCTGAGCCATCACACAGAAATAAAAAATTAATACTAACAAGAGAGAATTCTGATTATACTAGGCATTGGGAATAAGAGTTTCGTGATTTACTTCAAAGACTTATCTCCAGAGACTACCTCTTTTCTCTGTTTTCTTCTAATTTTGTACCTTTCGGGCGGATTTATTCAGGCTCTCTTTCTATTCATGCCACACTTGTCACAGGACCTTCCCTTCTTTTGAGAATGCTCTTCCTCCCTTCTCGTTATTCAATTTCATGTCAGGAAATCCCAATTCCTCCACGGACTCTTTCCAACATGACTGGAAGAATAGTATTTATTTCTCCAACAAGCTCTTCCTTTATTAACCATCAGCATAACAGTCTCTGCCCACTCTTATGTATGAGTTGGTCTGACATGCATTGAGAACATGTCATCACCGTCTGCCTTGTGAAGCGAACCTTAATTAGGGCAGGGTCGTGTCTGTCCAACACTCTTGGTGTGATGGCTACCACAGCTTCGTACACAGACAAGTGCTGAATAACTGCGGTCCGTGAGATGGCCCCAGCTCTGTCTCACTGTCAGGTGATAATATGGGAAGCTGGCAGCGACAGCCCGTGTCGATAATGTGTTTCTGGTAGCTCATGAATTTGTTGGCAGCCTGAAAATACCTTGGCTCTGGTAGTTGAGAAGGAGTGACCGAGCAACAAAGAAAATTTAAACAAAATATTCTTTTTTTCCATGGGGAAGAAATGTTAAAACTAACTGGCAACATTAAGGTAATACATATGTTGTTGTAAGTCTTACTATTTTTCTCCTCTTTTTTTTTCTAATAGAATGATTCAATACTGACCTAGAAATCGTCAATATAACATCACATTCCTAATGACAAAACATCATGGCTTCACTGAAAGGTGCAATTGAAAGATTTCCTTTATCACAGGAAGGTACAAGAGGAATAATTATCATCAAAGGCTTGTATTGCTTCCATTGTGGAACAGAAAAATTGTCGTACTTCTCTATCAAGTCAAAATTGCTATCGGTAGTATAATTTCCAGAAAAATAACTATGGGGCGATGCATTATAAGTTAGAAAAATTATAAATGAAACAACAGCATGTGCAGAACAAAGGACACAAAAGAATAGCTTAACATCCTGCTACATCCATTCACTCAAGATCAAATAAGAAGAACTGTGTCTGATTTACAGCCTAAGTAAAATCTTTCGTTTATGGAGACTGAAGACTTTGTTATGATGTTAAAATACAGCTGTTGCAACTAAAAATTATTACAAGCATATAAAATATAAATTTTGGTCATAATAAATGACAATATTAAACACCTTACGTGATGGCTCTCTTTAAGAGATGTGGCCATCAATAGGTAGTGATAATAATAATGACAACACTGCCATGTAGGGAACACTTTGCTATGTGCTTCGTGTTAATTCATTTACTCATCAGAACAAACCTATGAAGTAGGGACTTCTGTCATCCCCATTTTTCAGATGAGAGACTGAGGCACAGAAAGGTTAAATAACTTCCTACGATTGCATAACTATTAAATAGAAAGTGGATAGACTATAATAGCAAATCAATAACTCCTAATCACTGAATCAGATTTTTCTTCTAGTTGATAAAAACCAATAGAGGAATGACTGAGTGTGTATTTCTTTATACCATAGATGTATTCTTGAAAAGACATCTGTAAATTAGAAATTTTAAGGCAGACTCATATTGGAACATAAACTCTGTGAGAATTTGTTTACAGCTGCATTCCCAGTGCCTAGGGTGGTGCCTGGCACATGGTCGAGTCTTGACAAATGTGTGATAAATGATCAAATGAGGAAAGTCTTACACAGTGCTTTGCACTGAGAAAATACTCAACAGATATTTTTTGAATTGGATTTAAAGGAATTTAAATTGTGAATCCATTCTATGAGGGGAGGAGTTACCTTCTGATTTCTTCTTTGTATAAATCTAGATTTTCATATCATTTGCTTAACATGAAGATGAAATCAGAAAGTATTCTCATTTAATAGAAATATTATTAAAACTTTTACAAGGGAAAGGGCAGAACAAAGTAAGGATGCCAAAGCTCGTGTAGAATCTAGGATCATTATACAAAACTCGGTTATCATCTTGGGACCCACCACATTTTATTATAATCACAGTGGGGGATCCACTGTGTTTAGGCAACAATTCACAAAGTCATACTTGTAGTCACTTGCCAGGTCTCCAGGAGACTTTTATACCAACTATGGAATACTGTAGTGTCTTCAGGCTATAGGGTCTTGAGAAAACTGCACTATTTAACTATTTTTAATGTTTTGGTTCTGAGAGGCTCATGAACGTGTTGCCATCAGCAGGCAGCTGTTTTATTAACTAACCAACTTTTCTGATGAATTCAGCCCAAACAGAAGATAGTATGCAACATTCTCAAATACAGAGGAAGAAATTATGGAAGATCCAAGCTGTGACCTGAACAAAAGACAGCCCAAGTTTCTAGATACTGTTAAAATTACCCTGCATTGCTTCCTACGAAAAAGGCATGAGACTACAGGGATTTAGAAAGCTGGTGTTTTCTTTCAGGAAATTTTAATTGCACTATATTTAGGTGCTAAGTCAAGGGCTTTCTACAAGATCCTTCTATAGCAGCACTTGTGAGGACAAGGATGACCAAAAGCCAAGCTAAATACCCAGTGAATTAAGTGGTAGCTGCACTGTGGCAGCCCATTGCAAGCTGAGCTCCTCCCTGCAGCCGGCTTCCCGGGGAAGCAGTTACAATGCCACGCTCATACTCACCTGGCTATGCCATCAGGGGATGTATTTAGAGAGAGACTTTAGAAAGCTGATGGCTTATGTTGTTTCAAGTATTTTGAAATTTGGATGCTTTCTGAAATCATTTGTGGAGTTAGTTACCTGATTGCATTTTACAAGTGGAAGTTACAAATGATTTTAATTTATGGCCCCCCTCAAGAATCTATCCCTCTGTGAAATTCTGGTGATGCTAGTGTCTTCCTTTCCTATGCTAGGGACCATCTATGATTTCAAAGGACTTTGGGGCCATGACTCACTTCAATGAGGAAAAAAACTAAACTTAATGAGGGTCGACCACGTCTACCTTGTTTGCTACCGGGCCCTCAGTACCCAATATATTGCCTGGTACATAGTAGGCACTCAGTAAAGTATCCATTGAATAAAGGATTACTTACATCTTCTGCTACCTCTCCTGTTTGCTACTAAAAGTAAAATATACCTTACCCCTAGACTGCTGAAGCTTTCGATGAACCACCAAAGAAGCTATCACATAAAAACAATCAAGGCTTACTTACAACAATAGCATCATGCTCTTGTTAATGCTACCAGAACTTAGGGGAGGGACCACCTGACCCGGGATCCCTGGATGCCTCTGGTGGACACAGCCTGCTCTTCTGTCGATTGTGAGTGCTGCCCCAAGCCCTGCAGTAACCTTGGCTATGTCTTTTCCCTCCTCTGGGCTCAGTTGCCTGGTTTATAAAACTGGGATCACAGAACTAACATTTTTTGTTCCTCCTGGAGTTTTTGTGAAGTAAACTCAAGTCATTCACAAGGCCACAGCACTACCCTGATAAATAATTCATGGATGCTTCAGTTAGTCAGAATAGGGGAAAATTGCAGTGCAGGGATCATCATTTAAAATGGAAATTGCTGTTCACAATATTCATACCTATGATTTAAAATAAGCGTGACTGTGTGGGATATAATGAGTTCTGTCAAGTTTTAGGAGGGGAAGGTTTTGGGTTTTTTTCCCCTTTTAATTTTTTTTTTTTTGGTTAAGACTAAACGGTCATTACATTTAAATCCATGAAATACTCAGTTCTGAGTATCATTTTGAGTGCTCCAGATATTCGTGTTTACGTTTCCTGGAGTGGAGTCTCAACCTGCCACGCTTCAGTACAGGAGAGAGTCTGGTACCTGCCACTTTCCTTGTCAGACTCCTCAAAGTGGAAAACGCAAGAGCTGCAGCATCCACGCTTCCTGCCGTGGGCCTTTCATTTTGTTGCTAATACCTCAGTGCATTCCTCATTCCAAACCAGCAATGGGAAGGAAGTCTCCATGCACGTGGCTTCATGTGTTTCTGTTACCGTGCCAACTTGCCAACCCATTATGATTGTTGCACTTGCTTCACACGTTGCAAAATGTTGGCAAGCACATAATAAATCCTTATTTTCAGTGGATGTTGGCACACAGGAAGTGCTAAAAATGATTTTACGCTGTCCTTTTTATTTTGAAAAGGTCATTCTTATCCCATGTCGTTTACATTTGTAAGACTAATATACACACATGCTTAAGAGGAGAGATGATAAACGAGAGAACGGGAAGAGGCGCTAGGGAGGAAACTGTCCAGCAGGGTCATTAGTCACCTATGAATAAGGCAGCGTAAGATCCCCACGCCAGCTGTAACACCGCGAATCTAAGCAAATCGTTCTGTTGTCTTAAAATCCAAATGAGGGGGCATCGATTTCTGCTTCTAACTTCCTCATTGTAAGAGACTGCCAGTGAGAATGATAGGTGGCTTTAAAATTCTGAGTTTGTTACCAATAAAATCAACACGTGTCGGTGAGATATGACATGTGTATTCAAAGTCACCCACACAAAATGGCTTCTAAGCCAGAGCCAGGCCTGAATGTACCAGATCAGTTGTACTAGCATAACCTGAGGGAGGATGACTCTGTCGTAGGAAGGAGGGCAGCTAAAGCACAGGGATCCGAGTCTGCTGGGAGAAGCTGTCCCTGTCTAGGGAGCGAGACACTCAGGCTGGGGGCATTGGGGGTGGGCGTCCACACAGGGTAGCCTGGATGAAAACACTAATAACACGCACTCTGCCTTGCTCTGCCTTCAGACTCACTTAGCAACCTTCAGATAATTAATTGGATTTTCCTGCTACATCGATGTCTGCAGTGAAGGTGCCCTGGATAGAACATACTGTTTGCTCGCTTGATCGATTCATTCATTCCTTCGACAAATATTTATTGAGTATTCCCTCCCTTCCAGGCACTGTTCTATGCCCTGAGGATCAGTAAACAAAAACAGACCCAGTCTCTGTCTTCAGAAAGCATATATCCTGGTAGGAGGAGACTATTAAATAAAGTACATGCTGTGTCAGATGCTAGTAAGTATTTCAGTGAAAAAAATAAAGCAGGAGTGCGGGAATGCTCCTGTTGGGACTGCTAATTTAGACATGGAGCCATGAAGGTCTCGCTGACAAGTTGAATGAGGGAGGTAGGGAGGGAGGCACGCGCGTGTCTGAGGGAAGAGCCAGTGTAAAGCCCCGGAAGCAGAGCTGTGCTCGGTATGTCTGAGGAAGGCCAGGTGGCTGGAGCAAGGCGAGACAGGGAGCAAGAGTAGGCGAGGAGGGACGCTACGACCAGATTGTGACTGGAGCCTTCTCAGGGCTGGGAAAGGATATTACTCCCCACAGGGATGTGGTGATTTAGGAATTTGGTGTCTGGTTTATACTTCTGCCTCCTTTGAGCTTGGCTGAGTGAGTCCATCTTTTATGAGACTGAACCATTCTTGAAGTCTTTGATGTATTTGACTTTCTGCCACTAGAATGTTGAGGATCTGATTCAGGAACTTAGGGACTCCTTCATAGCGGTGCTCACTGGGTGACCAGCAAGGACTCCTAAGCTTGTTATCACTCCATATATTGCCAACAGATGTTTGGGATGTCAGTGCCACACTATAACGTGTGGAGTCACAACTATTCATTGCTTAATGGTCACTTTATGAATATATAGATATATGGGGTTGTACAGGTAGAATAAGAGATACACAGACATAGAATTGTTCACAGTAAAGTTCACGTTATCTATAGACTTTGGAGTGAAACAGATCTGGGCTTGGATCATACAATTGACACTTACTAGCTGTGAAGCCTTAAGAAAGCTATTTAAGTTAGCTGGGAGTTTGTTTCCTCCACTTCAGAGAGGATGGCTGTAAGAAGTAAATAAAAAGAGTGGTCATAACGATTACACGAAATAATGTGCCTGATAGCAAAGCATCGGTGCTCAGTAACATTAGTTTCCTTTCTCATCTCTCCCCTTCTCAATTGCTTCTTTGCACTGCATGATTCAGAATTGCTGCCCACATTGAATCATAACGAAACCTTAATCAATTAATGTTGGCACCACAGACTTCCAACAACGCTCTCCGACAGGGGAGCCTGGGTTGTTGCAGCAGAGCCTGACCCGATCAGGAGTCCGTTTGTACTGTTTTATACTCTCCAGACCTCCCCACTCTCTTACGAGCTGGGAGGTGAAATGAAGTAATGAACATAAAACACTCAACACAGTACTTGGCCATTGTTCATCCTCACTGAACATTAATTTTTATGATTTTCTGTAGTTTTTGGAAAATTTTTATGGAATTGTATGCATGTATTTTATGTCACGAAAAAGTAAGAAGTAAAACAAAACATTATGTGAGTGACAGTGGTTTGTTTTATTGATAATGGTAAATTAAGAGGAGTTTTCTATCTTTGTGTCTGAATACTGGACATGAATTGAATATAAATTGGGTGCTATGATGGTCAGTTTTATGTGTCAACCTGGCTAGACTACCCAGTGATTCAATTTAACTCTAACTTAGGTATTACTGTTGAAGGTATTTTGCAGATGTGGTCAGTTGACTTTAAGTAAAGGAGATTATCCTCAATAATGCTGGTAGGCCTCATCCAATCAGTTGCGTGGCCTTAAGAGCAAAACTGAGGCTTCCCTGAGGAAGAAGGAATTCTGCCTACAGATTGCAGCATTAGCTGAGTTCCCGGAGTGAAAACCTATGCTTCAAATTTTGGCCTTGCCAACTCCCAGAATTGTATCAGCCAATTCCTTGAAATCAATTAGTCAACCTGTCTGTCTGTCTGTCTATCTATCTATCTAGCACTTCTGCTGGTTCTGTTCTTGTTTCTCTGGAAAACCCTAACTGACACAAGTGTGTATGAAGGTTTAACTCTTCTTTTTTTTGGTCAATAAATCTTTATGATGCCTTGTTTGCATGAAGCAATTCTACTGAAATGAAACTTGAACAAGTCCAAACTGCATTAATCAATTTCTTTCAGCCTCATGACAGTGTCTTCTTGATCCAGGCCAGGCAACCTGACCCCTGGGTGGGGGGTTCAGCCCTCCACTGGTGGTGGCTGGCATGGCCATATCCACCTGGGTTTTAGGTGGACAATAGAATGAACGTGAATGCCAAGTGAATAATTTGTCTGTAAAAACACAGATGTATTAAGAGGTCACAGAGTTGAAACTTGCTGGCTTGCTAATCTCCAGGCATAAATTCATAGCACAACTCAGATACAAAACCTTTGTTGTCTAAGTGAAAATATATTTGTGCAGTATGGCAGCATAGCAATTTCTAGAATGAATACGCAGGATGACAAATTACCATGAGAAGGGATATGACTGAGAGTGTAAATCTGCTTTTATTTTTGCTAGTCTGTCCATAATCATATGGAAATAAGCCCCTGGTGAAAAGTGAGACAAAAACTATGACATCATCTGAATTTAGTGCCACTCACTGCTCTAAGCTAAAAATTTGAATGGGCTCCAACTTTCATTTTCTTGTCTTCAGGTTATTTTTTTCACTTTCTTCCTTTCCTTCATTGTAAATCCTTCCTCACAGCACTGTCAGAATTTGAACAAAAATATCTTTTGGCTCATTTCCGATTTACCATTTTCTTGCTGAACAACTCATTATGTGTTCTCTTTAGTCAAATTCTTATAACCTCATACAAAGTGGATTATCAGATACTTACACACAATGGCAGGGGCAAATTATGTGTCCACAAGAGAAATCAACGAGGAACATAAACTAGCAACAGCCTTCTTAGAAAGACCAGGAAGGCTTCATTAGTAAATGAGATACCAGAACCTCCAAGAGACAGTTTAAGAGCCAGGATGGAGTGCTTTTAAGGTGGCGGCAACCTACACCATGCACAAAACCAAAGATTGAGCAAGGCAGGGTATCTGGCCATAGATAACAGAGGTATGGACAAACAAAACTGTAACCTCAAAAAACCTCTACCTTCCATATCACCATTTTATAATTCTTAGAATGCTCTATGTTTGCAGAATTACTTTCTAATTCTCATGTTGTTTTACTTTTGCTTATTTCTGCAATCTTCAATTTGCTTCTCTTTACTTCTTTCTTACTTAATTTCTGTTTTCTATTTTCCGCAGTCATTCCTCTAATTTGTTTTCCTTTCCTTCCTACTGTGAATTTCCTGTATTTTTCTTGCCTCCTCTTCCCACCTTCTATTTTTACT
Organism: Avahi laniger; assembly: GCA_963575035.1. NCBI lineage: Eukaryota > Metazoa > Chordata > Mammalia > Primates > Indriidae > Avahi > Avahi laniger. The sequence goes on along the minus strand of CAUYSK010042529.1, from coordinate 14,905 downwards.
TCTTTTTCTTCACCTATTTTTTGAATTTCTTTTCCCTCTTCTTAATTCTTCTTCCTCTCCCACTGATCTGTTGTGGCTTTAATCATTGCTTAGGTGCTTAATAATCCCCCAGTGACTGACATTTTCTCACTGAAAGGACAGGGATTTGTGATTGTGGAGAATGAGCTACAAAGACCCAACACATTCAATTTACAGCACAGTTCTTTCCTTTCTTTCTTGGCGCTTTTGCTTGGGATTAGAGATGGACAGCTTGCTGTAACTCACAATGGCAAAGCCCTTCGGGTCGGACTTCCTGGCCCTACAAATCACATGACAAGGTGTAGTTGAGTTACTGTTCACATTGATTGCCAGAATTTTAAACTTGCACTTCACCAGAAAAACCTTACTCAAATCTGCCCGGAAAATAAAGCAGTGCTATTTTATGATGAACTCTGATGAACCAGACTCATCTCCTCGACCCATTCATTCTTGTCCTCTGCCACTACCCCTTCATTTTTTACAGGCTGAGACAGAAGAATACAGATGGGTTTCTGGGAGGAGGGTGCGGGAGGTTTGCCTGGGTTGCCCTGGTGAAAGGCCGCTGAGACTGTTCATACAATGTCCTTAGTCAAGCAGGTCTGTTTGGCCAACTTGACCAGAAGTAAGAGCTTTATAAGGGGAAGAAGAGTAAAGCAGACTGATTCTGCAGGACTATATGATTTTATCATCTGGCATTAGAAAATACTGGATTGTCATGAAAATATCAAATACATTTGATTCTGAGAGATTTCACTTGAGCTCTTTGTACGGACTTACGTATGGACTACCCAGATTTTTACTTTATGAAATTGTTCCTTTTTGTAAGTTTGACTGTGAGTTCACTTTACCTTTCCGTGTTTCTTGAAGAGCAGGAGTGCGCACTTCAATGATTACACACTTAAAGTAATTCTCTGCCTGCAGCAGGATCTGTCAGATCATGGTTGCTAAAGGATACTTGTGGTCAAAGCCATACCACATCCTGAAGAGCCGAGCGCTGTCTGTTTTTGTTGTACCTTTATCCAAATTATTTGCTCCCTAGAGAGAGACAACAGAAAAAGGCATTGGATAGTCAAAAACATTATAATATAAAGATACATGTCAAACCAAATGAAATTAAACTACATTAAAAAAAACCTTTCTAAGTGTAAGCATCTAAATGGCGAAGAATTTGCCAAGAAAATCACCTCACCGATCTTGTTCTGTGGATGAGATACTTTTGGCATAATTCAACATTTACTTTTCTTGATAATTCCAACTTTATTAAATAGGTGAGAAATGCCACTTTTTTGATATCAATAAAAATGATATTTCTGTCAAATCGCTGTTGTGGGAATTTTGCAATTTACTTCTGTCAAATTTGGATGCTATTTGTTTATGGATTACTAAAAGGTCAGTGCTAAAGAGATAACAGTCTAATAATTGTTATACTAGTTTTTATTCACTTTCTTTTTGGTAGATTACCACCAAGATCTATGGTTGATTTTTGCTGTCTTTTTGCTTAGATTATGAAGAGTTTTGAAATAGATATTCCTGATGGAAAGATAGTAATAACTGAATGTGCCTGTCTCATTTTATTTTTTTCCAGATGGGCCACAAAGGGAGGGAGGATGAAAAGGAATTAAGGACAAAAGAGAAAGAGAAAATATTTGATGGGTGTTTATGTGAGAGTAGAAGATGAAAATCTAAGAAAAAAGAAAGAAGGTGAACAATTTTGTGAATGTTAAAGACAGATAATAAAATTTGCAATGTGGTAAGAAGGTATTCAGTGGCATTTTTTTTTACTTCTATGTATTTCATTTTGTATATCAAGATAATTTTAGTCATTTGTAATTATGTACATTATTAAAAGCATTTATATCTTAATGTGGGCTTTGTTGCTTTGTCTGGGATCACAGTTTCCATCCCCAAATTATATCATGAGCTTACAGCCCAGTAATAATATGAATATTCTACTGAGGGTATGATGACACATGGAAGACAATGGAAATCCATTGGCTGCTCCAAAGCCAGCCCTTAAATGAATCCAAGTTGATTTGCTTTCATTTTATTTATTTATTTTTTTGCTCTGGTGAAATGATAAATAGCTGGTCACAAAGGGCTGTATTCTACCCTCTGAAATATATATATGTACCAGTAGATGCTGCAGTTCTATCCCTCCCAAATAAAATGGGAATAGAAAAAAGGTAAAATGTGGTTCATTTTTAGTAAGCCATTTATCTTTTGTTTAAAATGGTTGAAGCAGAGACACACAGTGAAATTAAAATCCAAACTTCTCATTGCCCTTCTCACTGGTTGTCTTAAGATCTCTGATTTTCAAATCTCGTACAGTTTCCCAAACAGTGTACCCTAGTATGCAACTATTCACATGACATTGATGGCAATTTTGTGCCAACAAAATCCACCCTTCAGGAAAGGATGGATTTGACATTATTAAGGAGGTTTCTTAAATGCAAGTCTTCCTAGAGACTTTAATTTATAAGTGAGCATTGTAAATCTTCAAGAGGGAAGTATTTCTCAAAGTTACCTGGTCATGGAATCTATTCCTCATTCCTAATTCCCACAATGGGACACATTATCTTTTCACGGACATTAGAGTTCCACAGGTCTCTATTTTCTGACAGGCTGGAGTACCATGCCTTGTTATCTAGAGTTAGAATTTACTTATATTTCCCCAAGAAAGGAAACCAAGGTGTCTAGTTCAATATCCATCCTTCCCTGAACCTTTCTCTAACCATTTCTACCCTAGTAAAGGTGTTAGATTTGCAAAATCACTGCTGTACATAGTGTTTTCTGTATTATCTTGTGACATTTGGAAGTTGTTTCTGAGTCACTGTCCTCCAACAGTAATGTTGGGGCTCAGCTGGCAGAGCAAAACTGCTCATGTTGAACTTGTTAGAAAAAGCTCTGGACCAGAGCTCTGGACCACTGGGGACTTTCTTCTCTTTTTTCTCCCTTTTCCTTTCATTAAGAACAATAAGGACTTACAGATTTTTATCTATGAATAGACATAGGTAATTTTTGATAGTTGATATCTGATGACTAGATAGTTATTGAACAAAATTGATATATAGTATCAGCAAATTCCTATTTTTTGTTTGTTTTTAAGTAAGAGTGGACAGTATAATAGTGAGCTCTCCTGGCAGTCAGGGGCCCAGGATTCTAGCACCCACCCTGCAGCAGCCCATCTGAATGATGTTTGCAATGTCTGTCTGTCCCCAGCTATCGAATGCTCATTATCTTCTAGGCAGTAGGCTAGTCACATTATCCAGTCATTAATTTTTTTCAGTCATTATTTTCCAATTCTCACAACAATCCACCAAGGTAGGTTGTATCGTACTTCTTCGGCACATGAGGGCCTAGAGAGGCCCAGAGAAGGAAAGAAATGAGCTCAAAGTCACACAACTAGCAAGTAACAGAATTGGAATTTGACTGCTGGATTGGATAAAGGATGTCTTTTTCTACAAATATCTCACTCAGCCTTTAAACTTTTGAAAGCATAGACATTCTATAATAGGCTACCTAACCTCATTGGGCTGCAGTTTCCTCGTTTGTAAAATGAATTGAGGAAATTGGACTGGCTCATCTCTAAGGTCCCAATCATATGGAAGATACTGTGTTTTTATTAATGACAACAAGAACAGCTACATTTCTTCAACCTTTACCATATGCCAGATTCTACTCTAAGTTTTTTTAATATGTTTACTCTATATTCTTGTAACAATTTGATGAAGTGTATTTTACAGATGAGGAAACTGAGTCAACTGAGGCATGTTTCCAAACACACTGGGGCCCCTTAGCCTCCAAGATTCTTCCCATCTAGGTAGGGTCCTGGGGGTAAGTTGGGAGCAAACTAAGGGCAAACAGGTATCTGAACAGAGAGGTGAGGTCAGGATAATGGGATGCTCATGGAGGCTGAGATAGAGCAGCTACACATACCCTCAAACATGATGGAAATGCATGGCTCCCCTCAGCTGAGTGAACTGCTGATGGCTTTGAAAGTGTCCTCACAGAAACTTAACTTCAGTCTTAGGAATTTCTGTAGACTTCTAGACACTGGTTTCAAGGGTTTCCCAAAGTCTTAGAAATCCTCCCTGCCTTTCTTTCTCCTTTTCCTCTCTTTTTAATCTTATTTTATTTCCCAAGGGGAATATATTAGAACTCATGATATGAGTACTCCCAAAAAACCTTATACTCTATTTTCGGCAAGCCTTCCAGGGATGTTTTTTGTCAGCTGATGGGAGCGAGACACATTAGGTAGCATTTTGGAAAAATTAACACATAACACATAATCTTTTTATTAAAATTAACACATAATCTTTTTTTAAAAAATTTTTCTTTTAGTTGAGTGACTGGAGATGTTATTCATTTCACTACTTTGTAGAGAAATAAACTGAATTTTAATTAGAATAAAATATTTCTGCAATACATTTTCACAGGTGGGGAAATACCACCAATGACCCAGCATTGACTTTTCTGCTGATCCTAGATAAAATTTGCAGAATATGTCTTAAAAATCCTTTGGTCCAGTTCTGGATCCATTCATTTATTTCTCTGAGGTTATTGATGACTTAATAACTTGGTTATGAAAGGCCATCAATAAATGAGTAGAAATAAACGAGTTAGTCTAGTGTGCGCTCTGCTTGTGCACTGGGGGTTGAAGATAAATGTGCTGGGGGAAGGCTGGCCTTTGCAGTCACCCTGGAACAGGGAAGGTATCTGATGAGGCAGCACAGAGAGCCAGCCCCTGGGAGGGTCCAGATGGGCAGAGGACAGCAGGTAGCATCAATCTATCTGGATTACTCTAAAGTAGAGATCAGCTCACACCTCATGGACAATGGATGAGAACAGTCATCAGAAGCAGAATCTGGAGCTTAGTGGTGATTTTCTTTATCACTAGCAACATAACTTCTCTTTCAGGTTCCTATTCCAGAGGAGAAGTGGTGTGCATGTTGGAACAAGCATAAGATCCGGAAACTGAAGGCCAAGGTTTGGGTTTGTTTTCTCTACCATTTAGTAATAACAATACATTTACCAACTCTGAGCCTCATGTTTCACAGCTGTAAATGGGATCTGGCAATTCGAGTGTGTTGAATCTCAACTTTTACTTGCCTAGTTACTCTGAAAAGCAGAATGTTTGATGTCTGAGGAATTTCTGACTCTCTTAATAACTTCTATTTTGGGGACAATTTAAAAATGACTGGGGCATTTGATACTTTTCTTTTTTTCTCCTTAAATAGGGGAATAGACCAGAGGTTGGGAAGTGACTGAGTAGAGTAGGAAGTGGGTAGTTTTCTTTTAAAGGATCCCCTAACACTTAATACCCCCAGAGAGGGAGCAACAGGGAAATTATACTGGTACTTATTTGTTTTGTGCTTATTTAACTCCTGAGAGAAAACAAAAAGCTCTGGTGAGAAATCTTTGAAAAACAGACACTGAAGCAAGAGAGATTTTTTTTGTTGTTGTATTTAATGAAAAAGAACTAAGCAAATGTAAATATATTCCTCTGTCAATATTCAAATATGGGGACTTTGTTAAGTGAACTGGATGAATTCTGCTTTGGGATAGTCATATGGGGTTGCTCATCATTTCAGGGAGATTCAATGGATTATGAGAGAGAGGATTTTCCTTTCTATTTCTCAAGATTTCATATTCAATGGTAATGTCAGTGGAAATTAGCATGGAGTGATAACAAAATAATTATCGTGACAAAATTGTAGGGCTCTTTATGGGTTCTAAAACACTTTTTTAGTAGCCAAATGTGAATGGAATTTGTTAGCAGTACTTTTGCCCTACCATATCTCTCCACCTTGGAGTGTATTCATGCAATAATTTCCAATTCCTTGCCTCGATTATCTAATTACCAAGGAGAGGACCAGATTCTGTGTCTCTAAAGACAAAGATTTCTGGATTCCGAAGAGGGATATAATTGAGGAGCAAATAGGATTTTTTTTCAAATACACATTTTAAAAGGTAAATCATTAATTCTTAGCCTCTACATAAAAAGCACTTTATACAAATATTCTCACCTTCCCAATGCCCAGATACATTCATCAAGAAGGTATAGTCAGAAATATACTTCCAAGAAGGTATAGTCAGAAAATACATGCTTAGGGAGAAAAAAACTGAAAGAGACAGCTAGTGAGGGTGGGTAAAAGTGTTAAGATGACACAGAGACATCACGGATATGCTACCATAAGGGCTAACCTCATGTTTTAGCTACAAAAAAAGATAATCTTGTCTGTATGGTAGATCCAAGTTGCTCTAGGGGAAAATAAATTATTTGGCTCAGGAAAATATGATATGATATTGTAATGGTTTTAAAGTGTGTATCTACAAATTCTTTGATACTTATTCCTTTAAAAGATGGAGCCTACATAAGAGTAGAAAGTAGAATTGTGGCTACTGGAGGCTGGGAAGTGTGGTGGGGAGAGGAGGATAGGGAAAGGTTGGTTAATGCTTATAAAATTACAGCTGAATAAGTTCTAGTGTCCTATAGCACTGTAGTGTGACTATAGTTAACAATAATTCATTGTATATCTTCCAATAGCTAGAAGGGAGAATTTTAAGTGTTCCCAACATAAAAAATAATAAATGTTTAAGGTAATGGATATGCTAATTATCCTTATTTGATCATTGTATATGTGTATCAAATTATCATTCTGTACCCCATAAATATGTATTATTATGTGTCATTTAAAAATTTTGAAAAATCTTTTAGAAGGCAAAAAATAAAAAAAAAACAGAGTCTGACTTCCCTACCTATTGGGTGTGTGCTATACTTAGTGATTCATTTCATATGAATAGAACATAGCAGAAGTGATGGTATGTCATATCGAAGATTACATCATAAAAATACATTGTGGCCTTCTCTTTGCTGTCTCTCTTGGATCACTCGCTCTGAGGAAAGTCAGCTGCCATGTTGTAAGGATACTCAAGCAGCTCTGTGGAGAGATCCATGTGGTAAGGAACTGAGTCTGCCTACCAACAGCTAGAAAGGAACTGAGGCCTCCTGACAGCAAGGAAATGAATCCTCCAGGCCCAATCAAGTCTTCAGATGACTGTAACTTTAGCTGACATCTTGACTGCCACCTCATGAGACAACTTGAGTTGGAACACTCAGATAAGCTGCTTTCAGATTCCTGATTCATAGAAACCTTGACATAATAAATGTTTGTCTTAAGCCACTAAATTTTGGGATAATTTTTTATACAGCAATAGAAAATTACTACAACTAAATACTGAAATCATAAATTCTAGATGTAAAAGCCACCGAAATAGGAATTGGGAAAAGTAATAAATTGATGAGGCCTACATTTGCTTAGCTCTTTACAGTTTACGAAGTATTTTCACAAAAGTAACATGTTTGTGGTATAAAAGACATATATTCCTTCTTAAAAGTATATAAAAAATCATTCTGGGTCCAATATGCTCATATTAAAGATTGAAGATTGAGTACGAAGACAAAAAGTGATGTACCAATTTACAGATAGAAGAAAGTTCACATCATTTCATTGTATCTGTCTCATGGTATTCTTAAATAATGCCTGAGTTATATCATAATTTAGTTAGTATTATAACTATTTTATGCACACACATACCCCTAATGGAAAATACACCTTGGAATGAGAAGATTCTGGCTCATGCTATCTTTTAATAACATTATCATAGTAAATCATTTCACATTTAGACTGTTGATTCCATTATATAATATTTTGTATGCTTCTAAAACAAAACAATACAAAATAAAATAATATGTCCCCCTAGAGAACTACTTCAAAATCACCTTCAAACTATGTAATGGCTGACTGTGATATAGTAACTGGCATCATAACATATGATAGAATTCAGACATTAGATAATAGGCAGCAACTAAGGACTGTGATCCTTGAAAGAAGGGAACAAATGAGGTGAGCCCTATATTCTCCTTGACTTTCTGCCTGGAGGTCCTTTCCAAATTGAAATGCAAGGACGTGGAGTCCAGGCAGAGAACAGTAGTCTTACTGGGTTGAAGATGGGAGTTTGAGTGTTGCTGAAATGCTGACATTTTTAACATGGTGTATAAAAGAGGAAGTTTGAGTGCCACTGAAGTGCTGAAATATTTAAGTGTACCAAAAAGGAAGGAACTGGGCACAAAGGACACCTAGAAATCTGTGTAGATGTTTCCCTCAGATCCTTGGTTGTGGGCTGATTTGTGCATGCACAGAGTGAGATTCAAAAGGCCCTACAGAAAGAAGCTGTTTTAAAATTGAGAAATAAATGGAGAAATTAAGATCACACAGTGCTAGGAAACATTGTAGCATGGCCTAGCCAAAGTCAAAAGTCAGTTATTCGGTTGAGCCCTCAGAAAAAACATGATTTATGAGTAAGGATGATGTTCTAGAATAACCACCATGCCCTAAAACTAAGGATGAAATGAAAATGTATCAAACCAAGAATAAAACCAGGACTTACAAGATATTAACTGCTTCACTGAATAAAATCCAACACCCTTTACAGAATAATCCAGACTCCATTCAATGTTATCCTAATAAGGTTCAGCATAACAACTCCTAGACATGGAAAGAAATAGGAAAGCTTGAGCTACAGCCAAAAGAAAAAGTAACCTACAGAAACAGAACTTGAAATGACTTGGATGTTGGAATTAATAAGCAAAGGCTTTGAAACAGCTATAAAAAATATGCTAGGGAATTTAAAGTAAAAGATGCAGACAATGAGTACACAAATGAAGCTCTCAGAAGAAAAATGTAAACTAAAAAAAAAAGAACAAAATGAAAATTCTGGAACCAAAAAATATAATATTTGGAATGAAAAATTCACTATATTGGCTTAAGAGAAGATTGAATACTACAGAAGAAAGTGTCAGTGAACTTGAAAAGAGATCAATAAAAATTATCCAATTTGTAGAATACAGAGCAATGAGAGAATAAAATACTTTCTAAGTGACATGAGAAAAAATAGAAGATAGCCTAACACATATAAGACTGGAGGGTTAGAAAGAGAGCAGTGGGAACACGAAGGACAAAAATGTTTGAAATAACAATAGTTGAATATTTCCCAAATTTGATGAAAAATATTAACTGAGAGATCCAAGAAACCCAATGAATCCAAGTTAGGATAAATTCAAAGAAAAACAAACTAGCCATGTAAGAATGAAACTTCTAAAAACCAGAGAAAAAGATAAAAATCTTAAAAAGAACCAAGAAAAGACAGAGTATATCATGTTGAAGGAAATACAAAAATTTCTACTGACTTTTCATCTGAAAGAATAGAGGTCAGAGAACAATGGAATGTAATTTTCAAAGTGCTGAAAGAAGACAACCATCAAACCAGAGTTCTATATCCAGTGAAAAGCTTTGAAATACATGAAGCAATAGCTGACAGAACTAAAGTGAGAAAGAAGAAAGTCCCTAGTTACATTTGGAGGTTTTATCGGTCATTGGTAAATAAACAAAAAAAAAAATCAACTTACATAATTGACACTTACCAGATACTAGACTAACTGTATCCTGTAGTTTGGCATAGTATTGAAACAATTGCAAGAATACTCATTTTTTCAAGTACATATAGAGTGTTTACCAAGATAGAACAACTGGAACCATAAAATAAGTCTCAACACATTTCAAAAGTTCAAAATTTTACAGAGTACTATAAGGTCCATACTCTACCTTGGTCCAAATTATCTATAAAGCAGATTAATCACATTAGCGGTCCCATTTTTTTCCATCCCTGTATCTACGGCCTTTTCCACGTAACTGCAGTTCTTTTGAGAAAGGAGGAGTTACGTATTTACACCCATTTTCTAAGATGGCCTCGTAGCTTTCTCTGGTCAATAGAATGTAGCAGCAATACCAACGTACTGGTTCTAAGGCTAGGCCTCAAGAAACCTTACATGTTTTTGCTTACATTCTTGTCCTCTATCACTTCCAGGAGAAAGACATCTTCAGCATAGCCCATCGGTCCTCAGATGAGATGAGAATGTGAAGCACAGCAGAGTCACCTAAGTCTTCCCAGTTAAGGCTGTCCTAGATCACCCAGTAACCATCTAACCCCAGACATGTGAGCAAGCCTAGGTAAGACCAGCAGTTATCTAGCCAACCTGTAGCTGCCCACAGATATATGAACAAGTCCACTCCAGAGCAGCTGACCCCCACAGACTTGTGAGATAAATAAATGATTATTGTTTGATGCCTCTGAGATTTTGTGTTTATTATCTAGCATTAATGTGGCAATAGATAACTGATAAAATCTGGCTCCTGCCTATATCTCTCACTGATTCATATCCTATAATATTCTGATGGCTCACTCCAACTATACCTGCATACTTGCTATTTCTCAGACAGGCTGGCCCTGTTCCAGGGCCTTTATTTTGTCTGGAATGCTCTTCCTTTAGACATTTGCATGAACAAAAGCTTTAGATTGGTTTGCAACTCAACCCTGGCAGGGAGGAAGAAACAGAGAATAATGCAGTTAGTTCCCTCCTGCCAGGAGACAGTAGATCCTGCTACACTGTGAGTGAAGGCTGACACACATTGTAGTAGGAAAAAGACTTCCTAGACAGGGGACTGACACCCACAGCTTAGTGTCTATGGGTGAAGAGGATTCCACATTGAGATAATCAAAGTAGAAGATGAGGAATATGCTCGAGTCTGGATACTCTCCAGGGATTGGGGGGATGGGGGACGAATCTACAACTAGGGGACACGGGGAGCACTGAAGGGAGGGAAGGGCACGCCTTTGGGGAAGGCAAAGACATGAAGTGTAACTAGAATGTTTGTACCCTCACAATACCTTGGAATAATAATAAAAAAATAAAAATAAAAAAATAAAAAAAAAAGAAGCCAGGCACGAACGAGTATATGTACTGTGTGATATCATTCATCTGAAACTCTAGAAAAGACAAGTCTATCACTAGGGTAGGTGATGAGGATTGACTAGAATACAGTCAGGGAATTGGGGGGCACGGCGATGGAAATGTTCTATATAGTGGTTATATGGGTGTGAAAGTTTGGCAGAACTTGTCGAAATGTGTGCCCCAAATTGATGTATTTTATTGCATATATGGAACCTAATAAAGTTTTTTTTAAGTAAAAAAAAAAATGAGAATGTGCTTGATATTCTCAACAGAAATGCAAAGTATATTCAAATGTTGGCTGACAGGCTACCTTACTGGGAGGAAAGAAGATCATGTTTATAGATTAGATAATTACCCATTGACAGTATGGTATAAGATGATGGTGAGGACAAAATAGCTTTGGCCTTTAGTCCTAGCTCAGCCCATCACTGGTTTGTTGTTTGGGGAAAATTTAATTCTTTGAACTCAAACTTCATCATTTGCAAAATGAGGGTTATAGTAGTTATCCTGAATGGTTAAAGTAAAAATTAAATGTGATATATCTATGTATGTACATATATAACCTAACACATAAAAAGTGCTCACTAAATCGTAGCTGCCACCTTCCTCCACATCTTCTTCCTCATTATTATTCTGCTTTCTAGAACACGTAATTGTAGAATCTAATGGTAAGGTGACTACACGGAATTTAGTCCTGTGTAGTAAAAAGTTAATGGGGAGGGGATATACTTTTGGATGTATAAGCCATAAGTAAGTATAACTAAAATATAGTCAATGTTGGCCAAGGGAAAACCCAAGATATTTGCTTTGAAATATTCATTTTATTTTTCTAAAAATACCATTATTTACAATGGCTTTGTAATAGCATAACACTAAGAAAATCCCTCATCTGGATCAGATCAATTTTTGAGCCCAGTATTCTATTTCTGAAATATTTGTGGGGGTGTAGTATGGAATTTACATTCTATGAGACCAGGTTTAAGGGTATAGGAGCAATGAATGAGCCAGTAGGAAAAAATGCTGATAATTGTTAGATTTGGGGGATGGGCATATGGGATTCATCATTCTGTTCTCTGTAAGTTTATTAGAAATATTTCAAACTATTCACAAAGAGAAATTAATTTTATTTAATGGCCTAGATGACCCCACTATCTGCTAATGAATCTCTTCCCCTCCTGAACCTACTTACGTATCTAACCCTTGCAACTCTGGATGACCCCGAGAAAGAAGCATCACTGTGCAGAACAACAAATATTTTATTCTTCATCAATGATCTCTTCCAGGTTTCAGAGGTATTCCCAGGTTACACTACACCTGTTTTCTGGGAGTTGACAAACAAGTCTTTGTTCACCTTTCATAATCTTGCAGACACTTTGTTGTGTCCCTTCTTAGCTCTAGTCTTTCTGATGGAGAAGCCCTAAACCTTTTAATCCCGGTTCTCTGGCAGCAGGTCCCTCTGCTCAGTTATTGAAGTTGCCCTTCTCTGGACCTTTCTCAGCTCTGCTCTCACTTTCTTGAGCTGCAGTGACCAGAACTGATCCACTCAGGTTATGCACAAGTATAAAGGACAACCACAAACAGAATTTCAATGAACAGACTACGGAAAACCAAAGGAAACTGGTTTCCTCTCTGGTTTCTTCTCTCTTAATATTAAGAGAGATCATAGAGAAACAACCCTAGTGTTAAAAAATTAGATTACATTAGAAAAGATGAAAATTAGTCTCATTGTAACAGTTGGTAGAGTGGAGTTGGGAGAAAAAAATTTTTTTAAAAAGGTCAAATTCTATTACTTCCAAGCTTCCAACCTCCGAGAGTGCCCATCATATTAGAATAAAATCGAATTTACCACTGTGGCCAACAGTCTGGCCCTTGCCTGTCTGTTTTTCCCATCTCAGCTCCATTCACTCTCACCTTGCTTAATTGGCTCCGGCCACACTGGCCTTCATGCTGCTCTTGGGGCACACAATAATCCTCTGGGACTCCAGGGCCTTTGACCTTGCTGTAGCCTCTGCCTGGACTACACTGCCCACCTCCCCCAACCCCTGCCCACCTTCCCAATCCCACATGCTTTGCTTCTGCACATCATTCAGCCTCTGATCAAATGCCACTTCCTCAGAGAGACTTTCCCTGACCAGCCAATAGCCCCATCCATGGTTCCCCTCCCCTCACCTGACTGATTGTGATCCTGGTTTGAACTTACAGTATGTAGTTGATGTTTTTCTTATCAGTGTCCCTCTTTAGAGTACAAGCTCTGTGAGGGAGAAGACTGCATTGGTAACTGCTGAATCCTCCACATCTAGATTAGTGCCCGACAGGGGTGGGTGTTGATAGTTATTAATACGTGTATGAATGAATGAATGCATGCACACGTACCCCGTTAAGAGGGGATGTCCTGGGACCAAATTTTCTGGGCTCAAATTCTACTTCTGCCTTCAGTGTGCTCTTGGGCAAGTTATTTAACTTCTTTGTCTACAATTTCCTTATTTGTAAGATAAGAAAATAAGGGGATAATAATGGTACCCATTTTTGGTTATCTTGAAAATTAAGTGAGGTAACACATACAAAAGTGCTCAGGAAATTGTTAAGAACAATACTTAGTGCCCAACAAATACTGGGAGGATTATGATAAAATGGCAAAAGGGGAAAAGAGAAGCAATACTGGCAGCCTTTCTTGAGGAGCAGGAATTCTCTATTGAAAGATCGACTGTGGTGATTCAGCCATTCTCCTCTACTCTGCAAAGGTGTGATTCCAAGGATAAGGAATCAATTACAAGGAACACTTCCTACTGTGTGGGAGGTTTTCTAAAGGTTTTTTTTTTAAGTTTAAGAGACATAAAATTCACAACTGCAGTATCTTCCATTTCTCAAAGTAGCACATTTGCATGGAGTATGTATTTAAAGTTTAATAGCTACACACGGAACATGCTCTCTAAAGCTCTGTGCAAGTAAGAGGGTAATGCCATCCACATTCTAAAGGTATTACAAGGCAAAAAGGAAAATCATGATATTACTAGTTAGTCATAGCCATAAATTCATGTTTCCAGAGATTATTTTATTCTCTACAACAGAGAAAGAGGAAGTTCTTTTAAAAATATGTATATTTATTCTTGATTTTGAAAGTATATGATCTGTAGTGGCCATAACTACCTGTGAAATTTTTAGCTTTTGGTAAGAACAGGGTCTTTTGTTTGTTTATTTGTTAAGGTTGAGCAGTGCAAAGTTTATCCTATTTGTTAATGCAAAGCTAGTTTAATAAATGCAAATCAAGTGAAAACATACAATCCTCCTAAGAATTAGGGTTATGTTCTGTAGTCCAACAGAGCAACAGATGATGATAATAAGTGAAGTGTTAGGCAAAATGAAGGCAGAGTGTTTCTTGACAGATGGCTTGGAAAGTACCAAAAAGACTCTGTCTAGGTCGAGTGGTAGCTATGTGGACACCGTGGCTTGTTACCTCCCATCGGGGCCCACTGCGTCTTGTACTTGACACTGAAGATAAGAATTATTCCAACATACGGAAAAAACTTCTTTCTGAAATGTAACTACTTTGCAGTCAAACATCATGAATAAGAACAATTAGAGGACACTTAAAATTATTTTTAGGCAGCAGCAGTTTGGTGGGAACACTGTAAATTATAATACTAGTTACTTAACATTTGGATAGCTCTTTATGTGTCCTCTATAGGAGGCCCCAAGGGAGAAATTTCTTTAAAATGTAGTGACCTGTGAAGTTTTGTACTAATTAAGGAGAGGGTATGATTTTTCCCTCAATGATGTGAATTTAGTATATTACTGATTATTATTTCCTTTTATCCCCTCTTTGGCTACCAGAAAGGTTACTTACGGTTTGACTACAGCAACTGCATAGGCCCTTATGACCTGCTTATTCATGATTCTTTTTACTTCTCTGGTTTTGACTACATGCTTACACTAGTATTTTTTGCTGAATTTTAAAATTCCTTAAAAAATATTTTACCTCTGGGAGGCCGAGGCGGGCGGATTGTTTGAGCTCAGGAGTTCAAAACCAGCCTGAGC
>CAUYSK010042527.1:0-35159 GCA_963575035.1 Avahi laniger | reverse complement strand
GGTAGTCTGGAGTTTTGAGCAGGAACTGTCCCTTGGGCTGATTGCTTATAGCCAGGGTGGCTGTCTGTTCAGGGCGGACACTCTTTGATCAGCTCTCATCCTGTAGTTTTTAACAGATCTGCTTTGCTTTACAAAGCAAATCCAAACCTTTAGGTCTGAGAAACCCAGCGCTTTGTGGGATTCAGCCACTACTGTCTTTCAGAGATGCCCTCCTGAGGTGAAACAGCTTTCGATGTGCAAACTAACACGTTCACATATTCCTTCAGGGCAAAGCTCTGCAAAACTCCTGAGATGTTTCCTGTCTCCAATATATTTATATTAATTCATGGAGCAACATGCTAGATGAATTATGATTTACCAAAACATTACTTGAAGCCTGCATTTGTCACATGTGTTGTGTGCATGTATGCCTATGTTTTGGTTAACTGTATCTTGAAACTAGTTTATATATAGTTATATACCTATGTATATTAAAAAAGAAAAATGATATGGTTGTACTTGTGCTTTTCTTTATTAATAGTTACGTTATCTAGATCTTAAAGTTAGTCCTCCTTTAGCATCATTATTTAAAGTCTGTTTGCCCAAATACTTTTTGATATTCAATCCTTTTAAAATTTAGGTATTTTGTTTGGAAGCCTTTCGATTCCATTTTGAATATTAAACTTTATTTTTTTATTAGCTCAGTATTTTCCTCTTGAAAGTAACTTCAGCATTCCCACAGATTTGCAGTTTTATAACTATGTTACTGATCTTGAAATCTTAGAAGACCCTTTAGCCTTTCATATTACAAATAAAGGTATAGTGCATACTCTTCTGCCTACCATATCTATGGAGCTGATGCTGGGCGGGAGAAAGAGGTGATACAATTTGAAGAAGGGAGGCTTAAATCATGTGCAGCCACCAAGTTGTTCTGTGCCACATATTTAAAGTCAGTTATCTGTTATTATCTAGTTCTTATATGAAGAGAAATGCTAATTACAGAGATAGATTTTTTTTCCTTTTTTAAAATTCTCTTCCTTTTCCTTTATGTACCACCTATGCTTAATTTAGTATCTGCCCTTGAATAAAGCAGCCGATTTCATTTACAGTAAACCTACCTAATTTTCTTTTTTAAATAGAGGGTTGTGAAATACGGATTTGGGAATATAGAGAAGCTAGTAAAAATAAATAGTTCACAGAAACATCATGGGTTTTATTGGAAAGGGCAACAGAATTTGAAAACACAAACTCATACTTACCAGCTTTGTGACTATAGGCAACCTTTCTGATCTTCATTTTCTTTACTGGTTGAATAGGATTGGTTGATACATATCCAGTAGGATTGCTGTACAGATTAAATGAAGTAATGTGTGTAATGTAACTAGCACAATTCCTGATACACAGATGCTCTTTAAATTTTGGATCCAGTTTTTTCTTTTTTTTCATATGTAGGTTTTTACCTTGTTCCATGACTTTGAAAAGTATGTGTAATTCACTGTTTGGATAGTCTGAAAAGAAATACATCTTCTCTAGCAATTATAGAGTTTTTACTGTGTTAGAAGCAAAATGGCTCTTTGGGAATATTTTCTGGTTTTTCAGTAAACAGACTTTAATCTACACTTGAAAATGTTGAGGTTTGTTTATACAAAACATTTAAAAAATACCCCTCTCCCTGAAATGTTCATTATCATCTGGAATATGTAGAGATAGATAATGCTTGAGATTCAGTGATTTGGATTTTTTTATATTGAAAGAAATGAATGCTTATTATTGTATTTTTAAAATATATTTGCTGAGCAACTGATAAAATAACTAAACATTTAAATTCACTGACTGAGATTATTTTATTGGGAAGCAACATAGATGAGAGGGAAAAACTTTATTTTTTTTCCATTTTAAATCATTTAATATTGAGTTTTATGTCTT
The DNA here is from genome assembly GCA_963575035.1 of Avahi laniger. Taxonomy (NCBI): domain Eukaryota; kingdom Metazoa; phylum Chordata; class Mammalia; order Primates; family Indriidae; genus Avahi; species Avahi laniger. The sequence continues at coordinate 33,254 of CAUYSK010042527.1, read as the reverse complement.
ACATTTATATAAAGATCTTTTACCTAATGAGTGAATCGATAAAATATTAACCTTTATTCACTTTTGTCTGTAGGAAATAAATACTGTGAAACTGGCAGCAAACTTTGGGAAACTTTGCACAGTCCCCCTGGACAGCATTCTTGTAGACAATGTTGCACTACAATTTTTTATGGGTAGGTAAATCCATTTTATTTAAATGATATAGCCACTGAAATTCTTTTCCCAATTTTCTTATTGTAGTAAAATACACCTAGCATAAAATTAGCATCTCAACCATTTTTAAGTGTACAGTTCAGTGATATTACATACATTGATAATGTTAAGCAGCCATCACCACCACAGTCTCCAGAACTTTTTGTCTTGCAAAGCTGAAACTCTGTACCGTTAAACACTAACTCCCCATCTACCCTATCCCCAACTCCTGACGATCACCCTCTACTTTCTGTCTCTGTGATTTTCACTACACTTAAGTACCTCATATCAGTGGACTTGTACAGTATTTGTCTTTTTGTAACTGACTGACTAAGCATAATATCCTCAAGTTTCATCCATGTTGTAGCATATGTCAGAATTGTCCTCTTTTCGAAGGCTGAATAATATTGTTTATGTGTGTGTTTATATTTGCTTATCTATTCATCCATCAATGGGCATGGTTACTTCTACTTTTTAGCTATTGTACATAATGCTACTATGTACATGGATGTCCAGATATCTCTTTGAGACCTTGTTTCTCTCAGTTCTTTTGGGTATAGACACAGAAATGTAATTGCTAGATAATATGATAGTTCTATTACTAATTTTTTGAGGAACCAACATACTGTTTTCCACAGGGACTGTCCCATTTTATATTCCACCAACAGTGCACAAGGGTTCCAATTTCTCCACATCCTCCCAATACTTGTTGTTTTCTGTTGGTTTGTTTGTTTGTTTTAACTTTTTTGGATTGGGAAATAGTATTCTAATGAAAATGAGATAGTATCTCATTGTGGTTGTGATTTGCATTTCCCTGACAAGTGATGTTGAGCACCATTGCTTATTGCCCATTTCTGTATCTTCTTTGGAGATATGTTTATTCAAGTCCTTTGCCTATTTTTGAATTGGATTCTTGGGGTTTTTTAATTGAGTTTTAGGAGTTCTGTATATATTCTGGATATTAATCTCTTATGTATTACTAGCAAATGTCCCATTCTGTGAGTTGTCTTTTTACTCTGTTGATAGTGTCTTTTGATGGACAAAATTTTTAAATTTTCATTAAGTCCACTTTGTATATTTTCTTTTATTACCTATGCTTTTAGTGTCATATTCAATAAATCATTGCCAAATCCAGTTTCCTGAAGCTTTTTTCCCTGTGTTTTCTTCTGAAAGTTTTATAGTTTTAGGTCTTACATTTAGATCTTTGATCCATTTTGAGTTAACTTTTGTATATGGTGTGAGATAAGGGTTCATTCTTTTGCCTGTGGATATCTGTTTTCCTAGCACCATTTGTCGAAAAGACTATCTTATTATTTGACCAGGTATCGGAAGGTTTATTTCTGGGCTATTTTGTCCTATTTTATTGGTCTCTATGCCTTTTGTTTGGATTACTATAGCTGTGTAGTAAGTTTTGGAATCAGAAAGTGTGAGTCTTTCAACTTTTCCTTCTTTCTTGAGATTATTTTGGTTATTTGAGGTCCCTTGAGATTCTATATAAGTTTCAGGATGGTCCAGTTTTGCAAAAAACATCATTGGGATTTTGATAGAAATTGCATTGAATCTGTAGATCAGTTTGGGTAGTATGGACATCTTTACAATATTTAATCTTCTAATCCATGAATATTGGATATGTTTCCATTTTATGTGTCATATATAGTTTGTTTCAGTGGTGTTTTGTAGTTTTCATTGTACAAATTCTTCACCTCCTTGGTTGATTACGAAATAATTTTTCTTTTCAATGCTATCATAAATGAAATTGTTTTCTTAATTTCCTTTTCTGATTGTTCATTTTTCGTGGATAGAAATGCAACTGATTTTTGTGTGTTGACTTTTATCCTGATACTTTGCTGATTTCATTTGTTACTCTAACATTTTTTTAATGGAATCTTTAGAGTCTTATACTTACCAGGTCATATCATCTGTAACCAGAGATCATTTTACTTCTTCATTTGCAATCGGTATGTATTTTTTATTTTTCTTTCTTTTTTATTTATTTAATTTTTTTTTGGTACTTGTTCTGCCTAGAACTTCCAGTACTATGTTGAATAGAAGTGACAAAAGCAGATATCCTTTTCTTCTTGATCTTAGAGAAAAAGCGTTAAGTCTTTCACCATTGAGTATGATATTTACTGTGGTTTTTCATATACAGCTTTTATTATGTTGAGGTAGTTTCCTTCTGTTTTTAGTTTGTTGAGTGTTTTTCTCATGACAGTGTATTGTAGTTTGTCAAATGCATTTTGTGCATATGTGGTGTTTGTTCTTTATTCTGTTAATGTAGTGTATTACACTGATTGATTTTTGTATATTGGCCCATCATTGCATTCCAAAAATAAATCTCACTTTGATCATGGTGTATGATACTTTAAATATGCTGCTGAATTTGGTTTGCCAGTATTTTGTTGAGGATTTTTGCATCAGTATTCATAAGAAATATTGGTTTGTAATGTCTTTATCTGGCTTTGTTTTCAAAATAATGATGACCTCATCCAATGGGTTAAGAAGTATTCCCTCTTCAATTTTTTGGAAAAGTCTGAAAAACATAGGTGTTACTTTTTCTTTAAATGTTTGGTAAAAATTCACCAGTGAAGCTATGAGGTCCATGGCTTTTCTTTATTGAGGTTTTTGATTACTGATTCAATCTCCTTACTGCTTATAAGTCTCCTCAGATGTTCTGTTTCTTCATGAGTTAGTCTTGGTAGGTTTTCTAGTTCTAGGAATTCATCCATTTCAACTATGATAGATGATTTGTTAGTGTACAATTGTGCATAGTACTCTTTTATGATACTTTTTATTTCTGTAGAAACAATATCCTCACTTTCATTTCTGATTTCAGTAATTTGAGTCTTTTCTCTTTTTTCTTAGTCCTTTTATCTAAACGTTTATCAATTTTGTTGCTCTTTTCAAAGAACCAACTTCTGCTTTCATTGATTTTTCTCCATTGTTTTACTCTTCTCTAGTTTGTTTATCTCTGTTCTAATCTTTATTATTTCCTTCCTTCTGCTAGCTTTGGTCTTAGTTTGTTCTTTTTCTAGTTCTTTATGTTGTAAAGTTTGGTATTGATTTGAGATCTTACTTTTTTGCTGTGTCCTGTAAGTTTTGGTATGGTGTTTCTGTTTTCACTCATGTCTGTGTATTTTCTAATTTCTCTTGTGATTTCCTTTGATCCATTAGCTGTTTAAGAATGTATTGTTTAATTTTCAAAAATTTGTGAATTTTCTAGTTTTACTTCTGTTGTTGATTTCTAACTGCATCTCATTCTGGTTGGAGAAGATACTTTATATAATATCCATCTTCTTAAATCTAATGAGACTTAATTTGTGGCCCAACATGTGGTCTATTTTGGAAAAAGTTCCAATAAACCAAGTAGAGTTAACATATATAGAGAACACTACCCAACAAAAATAGCATACACATTCTTCTCAAATGCACATTCTTCTGTTGTCATTGGGTAGTGTTCTCTATATGTGTGTTAGATCTACTTGGTTTATTGTGTTAAATTCTCTATTTCCATACTTATTTTCTGTCTGGTTGTTCTGTCAGTTAGTGAGAGTTGGGCACTGAAGTCTCCAGTTACTAATGTGGAGGTATCTCTCCCTTCAAATCTGTCAATTTTTGCTTTATATATTATGATCTGTTACTAGGTGCATAATTGTTTATAATTGTTATATCATTCTGCCATATTGAACTTTTTATTAATAGATAATGACCTTATTTGTATCTTAACCATTTTGAATTAAAGTCTGTTTTGCTTAATATTATTAATAGTATAGCCTCCTCTGCTCTATTTTGGTTATTACTTGCATGAGATATATTTTTCCATCCTTCCACTGTCTGTTTTTGTGCCTTTGTATATAAAGTAAATCTCTTATAGACAACATAGATACATCATGTTTTTCCATCCATTCTGACAATCTCTGTCTTTTGATTAGAGTGTTTAATCCATTTCCATTTAAAGTAATTATTGATGAGGAGGAACTTCTGTCATTTTGTTACTTGTTTTCTATATGCCTTATATCTTTTTGGTCCATTATTTCCTGCATAGCTGTCTTCTTTTGTGTTTTAGTTGATTTTTTTTTTTTTTAATTTAAGAGATGGTGTCTCTGTCACCCAGGCTAGAGTGCAATGGCATGATCATAGCTCACTGCAGCCTTGCACTCTGCAGTCACTTGGCAATTTTCTCATATATGCAGTTGCTTTAGAATGGGCTATTCTTTAATGCCTAGCTCCCAACAGGAGAAAAAGATAAAAACATAGGGGGCAAGGGAGAAAGAGTGCCAGTCCTTTAAATTCCCTGAAAGTGTGTTCAGCAGGTAGGGCAGGGGGTTGGAAAAATAGCTGATGTGTAACAAGTAAAGCATAAATCCCAGATATATGGAGGGCAAGGTGCTTTTTGCCCACCCTTGCTCCTGCTTTCATTGCACAAACTGATTTTGGAATGCATGCACAGTTGCTTGCCAGGGGTCTGAGGGTGAGGGATGGGTAGCTGCTACTGTGCTAGGAGCTGAAATTGACTGAAATTAACCACAGTTTACCTCCTAAGCCTTCCTCTGGATGTTGCAGGTAGACTCCAGAGTTCTAAATTACATCAGACAGATTCTGCAAGCGGAATTGTTAGTATCTACTCTGACAACTACTTTGGAATTTTTAATAATTTTAAATATTATTGCTTTGGGAAAACACTTTCTACAACATGCTTTCCTCTAAACTACACAGCAGTCAACACAGAAGACTTGTGTGACCAAATGTGGAATTCTTCCCCCCACACCAAGCAGCAGTCACCAGCTGAGCATCCTCTAATTCAGTTTTGGCACTATCTACCCAGAGATATCTAGCCAAGATGTTCCCCCACCCCTACCCCAGACACTAGTCTTAAGCCTGGGTCTTTGTTACTTCTGACTGACTGGCTTCAAATTGGAGTTCCCATGATTCCCCTCTTTGGGTTTGATTAATTTACTAGAACGGCTTCCAAAACTCAGGGAAACATTTACTTAATGTTTACCAGTTTATTACAAAGGATATCTTAAAGGATACAAATAAACAGCCAGATGAAGAGATACATAGGGCAAGGTCTGGAAGGATCCTGAGTGCAGGAGCTTCTGTCGCTGTGGTATTGGGATGCGCCACCCTCTCAGCATGTGGATGAACTCTTATTCTCTTTGCTGTTCACCTCCACATGTTCAGCTCTCTGGAAGCTCTCTGAACTCAGTCCTCTTAGGTTTTTACAGAGGCTTCATTACATAGACATGATTGACAACTGTGTAGAAATGTGACTGGACAAAAAGCGCATGATCTAAACCTAGCAAGGCTTCTCTGTTCAGGTTCTTCCTGGCCTCTCTGTGTAGCATTCCTTCCTCCAGGGTATGGGGCAGGACCCTCTGTATAATGAGGGACTTTTGACCCACAATCAGATTGACCACACCCTTTATTTTCTGACATGTTCGTTTTTCCTTAGAAACCATGGAGGTAGAGATTTATTTAATAATATATCTAGAAATATTCATGTTATGACTAATAATCTTTATTGAGAACAGATGTTTAATGTTGAAGTAGTTTATGTAGCATATTCACTAGCAATTTTATCATGAAAAATGGGATTAAAAATTTTTTAAATATGCTCTTTCATGTGTGTTTTTTACGTAACTTTTATTTTTTTAGCTTAACCAATTTATGTTATAATTATTTTTCACCTCAGGGATTTGCTAAATGTAGAGTTTTAAATACTTAAAATTTTAATCCCTTTAATTTACTTGTTATCCAGCTGCATGGACCCAAAATTATATAACATTAATATCTATGTTGTTATGAATTTTCTTTGGTAGATTACATGCAGCAAACTGGAGGCCAAGCACATCTTTTCTTCTGGATGACAGTGGAAGGATACCGGGTTACAGCCCAACAGCAGCTAGAGGTTTTATTAAGTCGTCAGAGAGATGGAAAACATCAAACCAACCAAACCAAAGGTCTTTTAAGAGCAGCTGCTGTTGGAATTTATGAGCAGTATTTGTCAGAAAAGGTGAGGATATATTTTAATTACTGCTTTCTTAATCTTCTTTAGCAGTATTATTAATAATTTTTGTAATTCTTGCAAATAATCATTACACCAGGGACAACTACCTCACAAACATTTCATTTAATCTTGATAACAGTTTTCCTGTGTATTTTAATCTGATTTCTAGACAGTCAAATTAACATGACCACAGTCATGCAAATACTAAATGACCAGGTCAAGATTCAAAGACGCAATAGGCTAAGAGTAAAAGGATGGAAATATAAACCATGTAAAAGTAAACAAAGGAGAGTTCGAATGGGCTATGCTAATATCAGACAAAATAGAATTTAAGATAAAACTGTTAGTAAAGAAGAGAGGAAAGTTTTATAATGATAGTAGGGTCAACTGATCAGAGTGATAAAACAGTTATAAATATACATATACCTAAAAACAAAACCTCCACATACAGGAAACAAAAATTTATAGAATTGAAGGGAAAAAGACACAATTCAACAATAATATTTGGAAACTTCAATATCCCACTCTCAGTAATTGATAACACAATTAGATAGAAATTTCACCTAGGATATATGAGACTTAACAATATAAATCAGTTAGACGTAACACATCTGTAGAACATTTCCTCTAACAACAGCAAAATACACATATTCAGAAACACATGGAACATTCTCTAGGATAAATAATATGCTAAGGTATAAAACCTGTCTCTGTTTAAAAGTATTGAAATCATACAAAATATGTTCTGTGATCACAATGGAATCAAATTAGAAATCAACAGAAAGAAATTTGGGAAATCTACAAATAGTTGAAAATTAAACAACACATTTCTAAATAGCTTCTGGGTCAATAAGAAATTACAAGGAAACTATAAAGTATTTTTACTTGAAAATGACAACATACCGTATCTATATTCATGAGATGCAGCTAATGCAGGGCTGAGAGGAAAATTTGTAGCTTTAAAACTGTCTAAGTAGAAAGAATGAAGATATAAAGTCAACAATCTAAGTTTTCACCTTAAAAATCTAGAAAAAGAAAAGAAAAATAAACCCAAGGCAGACAGAAGGAAGAAAACAAAGATTAGAATGAGAATCAGTGAAATAGAAAACAGAAAAACAGTAGTGAAAATTCAATAAAACCAAAATTTAGTTCTGTGAAAATATTAACAATATTGACAAACCTTTAGCTATAGACTAGACATGAAAAAATGGGAGAAGACACAGATTAGCCAAATCATGAATGAGAGAGGAGATATCATCACTGACCCTATAGAAATTAAAAGAAGTAAGAGCACATACTACGAACAACTTTATGACAACAAATTAAACAACTTAGATGAAATGGACAAATTCCTAGAGATATATAAGTTGTCAAACTGACTCAAGAAGAAACAGAAAGTATAAATGGTTGTTTCTGTCCCTCTTGCCTGGTGTAGAAAAGATGCTAAAATGGTGGTCTGCAGTAAATTCATGTTTCCAAAGTGTGGGACAAGAATAATATCTTTCTCTAATTTGAAAATATTTTGAGAATGAGAATGGAAAAGAGAATTACAGTAAAGAGAAATTCATATGCTGTTTCTCTAAAACCGGTGGATATTCTTTGAAGAGCCCAGAGACAACCTAACAAAGGATTAACTGACATGACTTGTTCCATGTTATGTGTAGGTTTTGACAAAAGCTCTTAGTGAACAAAATGACTCCTTTTCTGAAATAAGACTACTTGAGGAGCAAAACAGTGTCACTAGAAAGGGACAGCCAACTTAAACAGGATTTTCTCGATTTTTATACTAAAACTCTAATTTATTTGGAATTCAGCTGCAGTTTCGCAAGTTTTACTTAGCTCTGTATTTTAAAACCATTTTTCCTAACAGAGAGATTTAACTTATGATGACATTGTCATGCTTCAGAGTCTTTAAAAATGGGCATTTCAGTCATGGATAACCTGTATGATGAATTTATAATGGAAAGGACCAACAGCTGGTCTACCTACCAAACAAGCCATCAATGCAAAGTTATTGGACATTTTTTTGAGAACTGGAAACAAATTCCTACAGATTTTAAAACCTGATGTTTTTAGTAAATAAAATCCCAATTATTCCATGTCCAAATGATTTTGTTGAAAGGATATTTAACTTGATATCATCACATTGGATTGACACAAGAAATAAGTATGAGTTGGGCTTGAAAAGAGCAGAGCTAAAAGTCAAAGTGAATTTTACAGTTGACTATATTCAGTTGTAACACTACATAAAAGGATGTCCTGAAGGCTGCAGGCAGTTCAGAGAAGTATTATTAGAAAAGGAAGCAGAAAAAGTAAAAATATCCTACTGTATCATAGAACAGATAGAACAGTAATTGTTTATTTTTTGTTAAAAATGGATAATATGTTTTTGCATGTACATTCTGCTTTTAAAAAGTGTTCTATTTCTGAATTTTAAGAATATAAACTACTATAGTCTGCAAAATTTAAATACCTTATTATTTATATATATTTTGTTTTTATAAAGTCTTACGTTTCTGGATTTTAACAATACAAAATAATATAGCCTATAAAATTTAAATATCCAATAAAGAGTTTTTTAAAAGTTAAATTGGTATATCAGAGAATCATTATAAACTACAGATTATAATATTTTTCTCACAGATCATTTGTTCAGTTAGTCCTATTAATTACTACTAATTGCCACTGTTAACTAGTCCTATTGTTTAAATAATCACATTTAGTAATAGAAAAGTAAAATATATACATTAATAGATAATTTTAGAAAAACATCCATTTTCATATTTTTAGGATAAAGTAGTAACAAATGTGTATAAATATTCTTTCTGTATTACTTTTTTTTTGGAAGAGGATATCCTTATTGGTTGTGTTTCATGATGCCTTTCTAAAAATGTTGGTTACCTTATACGAAGGATGTGGCTTAATCCAATTCTATGTACTTGAGATTCATAGGAAGAATATAATTAAAGGAAACAACTATAAAATATTATTTTCAAATTTGCCTCTTTGTTTCCTGGAAAACTAAGTTAGTGAGCTTAGAGGGCAAATGAAGGGGCAAAACCAACTAACGTATTCCACTCTAATCTTTGTCACATACTTGAAGTTGTTCCCCTGTTTCTATTTCAAGGGACACCCCCTCAACACACACAAACATGCAAGAAATAAGCACCCCTCCAAAAAACAACCACCACCACCACACAACCTCCTTAGATGTACTCTCCATAGTGTTTAATTGACAATGAAGCATTAGAAATTTTATAACCCTTTTCCTATGCATTTATACCTTGCTGTTTACTTCTTTTTCTCCTTTCTTGATTTATCCAGTCTGCTTTTTGTTTATTTTATTGGATGTAAATAGAAAAATTATTTAAATAATACATTCTTTGTTAGTTTCTCTAAAAGTTACCATGCAGGAGTGGGGAACTGGCAGCCTTCTGATTTCAAGATTCTTCTTTTTTAAGTACCAAAGGAAGCAAGAAAAGCTTCATTTTTCTCTGCTGCACCCCCCCTTTTTTTTTATTTCAGCATATTATGGGGGTACAGATGTTTAGGTTACGTATGTTTCCCTTGCCGCCCCCCCCCAAGTCCAAGTTTCAAATATGTCCATCTTTCGGGTGGTGCGCATCGCACTCTTTGTGTATGCATATACCCGTCCCCTCTCCCTCTTCCCTCCTCCCCCCTGCCCAACATCCAACAGATGTTATTCTCATATGTGCACTTATGTGTTGATCAGTTAATACGAATTTGATGATGAGTACATGTGGTGCTTAATTTTCCATTCTTGGGATATTTCACTTAGTAGAATGCGTTCCATCTCTATCCAGGAATATACAAGAGGTGCTATATCACCATTGTTTCTTAATGCTGAATAGTACTCCATGATATACATATACCACATTTTATTAATCCACTCATGTATTCATGGACACTTGGGTTGTTTCCACATCTTTGCAATTGTGAATTGTGCTGCTATGAACATTCGGGTGCAAGTGTCTTTCTTATAGAGCATCATTTGCTCTTTGGGGTAGATGCCCAGTAATGGGATCTGCACCCCTTTTAATAGAAGGATTTGTTCTGTAAAATTTGGATTCAGTCAAAAGGCTGCACTTAAAAACACAGAAGGCCACATTTTGCCTCAAGCCCACAGGTTCCCCACCCCAGCTCCAGAACTAAAAATTCGAAACTTGACATGCCAAAGCTTTTGACATGCCTGGGCTTTTCAGCATTTTTTTCTTTCAATGAAGTAATTTTTGAAATTGAAAGATCACATTTTATATTTCTGTATAGTATGTGTCACATTATGTACTTTGAAATGGAAATTCTTAGAACAAATTTTCAGATTTTTTTCCTCCCATGTCATACTAGAACTTTGTTACAGCATTGGCTATAACACCAAATTCAGGATAACAGTAGTCTCTTTTAAAGACTATTCAAGAAGATTCTCTCGTGCAAAATGATAAATCAAATGGCTGATTTTGACAATAATATTAATACACATCTAGTACTACTGAATACTAAATACTAACTCATTTTTTTAAGCAGACAAAAATGAAATTTTAATAGCTCCAAGTGCAGATACAGCAAGTTAGTTCACAAAGTTTTAAGGTACAGCTTTAAGTATTATGAATACTTGTTATATAAAAATGAAAGAGTAAATAGCAGAAATAAAGCTCCTTAATTTTTAAAAAAATTCAAGTAACTTGAAAAACCTTTAGACTAAAATATTTCACGTATATCAATTCGGAAATGCTTTAATTTACAGATGCCACTAGTACATTACAGTTGATAAGGACTCTTCGAAGAAAAAGAGAATTACCCCAAACTGCGCAGCTCCAGACAAAAGTGGAAGTTCTTAATGCTGGCTATTCCTGCTTCAGCAGTTTTAGTCACCCACTATATCAGTTGATGTCATTCCACTTGCAGTATTTTGATCTTTAGGCAAATTCTAAAAAATGTTTAAAGTTAAATATAAGGCCAAATACCACTGTTAAGAATTTCTGAAATGACCAATGTATATCTAAAAGATCTAAAGACTAATGTCAACTTTAGGCCTATTACTGGGGGGAAAGACATAGATTGATACTTCTTCCATTACTTAATATCTTTTTGTAAGCTTAGCAACTTGGCTTTTAATACTTCCTTATGAAAACTGAACTTAAATGTATATTTATTTATTTCTGCAAATACAGAACTTGTGTGTAAAGTGAAAAAGTTCCCACTAGGAAGATAATTAAAGATTGTTAATGTTCTTTTTATCACTTAGCAGCCAAGACACATGCTTATTTCTGTGCTTCAGAAGCAGTGTTAGCTACTAGTTTCGATTCAGGACAATATATACCTTCAGGAAGGCTTACCTGAGATATGTATTTAGTCTTTTTTCTCAGACTTCTTCGTCTTTTCATTATAGGCATTAAATCAGGAGTCTGTTCCAATAATTCTATCCCACTATGTTGAATCACAGTGTCTGGTAAAGTTCATGTGGTGGAAATACGATGCAGAGAACTACAGTAGAGAGGGATGAGATTTAAAGGGTTATAACCATTATGTATGACATAAATAGTTTCTGTCAAACGAATGATCACCCATGTCCAAAGAAGAAGTACATGATCATACAAAAGTATGATTCCAATGAAAAATCCAGTTCCAAGAAAGTTTCCAAAAGATGTGCATATTCAGTTTTCATTCCAAACAGAGCCTGAAACTCATGATAAATTTTATAAATATATATTCTTTTGTGATATAAGAAGAATCTATGCTAGAAATAGTGCCAAGTATCTTCAATGACTGCACAACCAAAGCATCTTGCCAAAAGCATGTACCATCTTGGCATTCTTTCCCAATCATAAGGAATATTGAAATGCTCTGTAGAATTATAGGTTCTAAAAAGCAAAGTCAACTGGATATAAAAGTGATTAAAGAGAAGTACTTTAAAGCATTTCCATTGGTTTTCCCATGTTTCTGGTTTCTCCTTTTGAATTTTGTACTTTTTCATGTAAGGTATAGATTGAAATAAAAATCCAGGTAAACAGAACAAGAAATGAAGGACATCATAAACTATAAGGGATCCCAGTGTTGCAATCTGGAACTCTGTATAATTATTCAATATATTGTTCTAGGCATTTTTGAATGGTTTTTGCAGAGGATTCTTAGGTAAAAGCAAATCTACATACTCCACAGCCAAGTATACCAAAGATGCTGACACTTTCATTTGTTGCCATTTTTCAAATGTCGCCAGAAAGCCTTATAATTCAGGACGGTTGCAAGGTGACTCCACTAATTAAGTCCTAGACAATGTTTCCTATGTGCAAGACACTGTGGTTACACAGATCTCTTTTGTCTCTATGTAAGACTGTATGTCTTACATAGATCTCTTTTAATCCTTACAGTAATATTAACCTTATATAGTACTCCATTTTACAGATGGAGTAAATGAGGCTCAGTGGGAGGTAACTTGCTCTGCAAAAGTCAAGATTTAAATCCATGTTTATCTACTAGTTTTCTACATAGTACATGATGAAGAGAAGGTTCTAGCCCTGTTTCAGCCTTCTTAAACAGCAAGGTGTCATTTACAAACAAATGATTCTTATCTGCCAATTATTTTGAATAATACGATTCCATTATTTTACTGTCAAGTATTAACTTGTATTTAGAAATTACGAAGATCATTACTATTACTTTTCTCTGTTTGTTAGGCATCCCCAAGAGTTACTGTTGATGACTATTTAGTAGCAAAATTAGCAGATACTTTGAATCATGAAGATCCAACCCCTGAAATCTTTGATGATATTCAAAGAAAGGTATTATGTACAGCATTTATCATTTTTTCTTTCTTGAAAAAAAAATGTATTTCTATATGCATGTTATTAGTTTTTTTAAAAGTTACTGAAACTTTAAAAAAAGTAGAGTGGTAACTGAAAGGTAAGGGATGGCAGTAATAACTCTCAAATCCAAAAATGCAGACCAATTTTTTTTGTTTATTTTGTTAATTGACCAATGAGGAAAATCCTTAAGTTGGGTTGTTTTATTTGAATCTGACTGTAGAGCCAAATATTCTAGTCTTAGAATTTGATGAATTGATGATGTATAAATAATAAGACTCTCAAATTCATTTTAATATGAGCGTTGAGCCTTTATGTGTACTTATTTCTAGAAAACACTACTTCCTAGAACATTATATCTAACCTGTTGTCATGTGACTTATGTTGTAGTAGGACCTTTTTTAGTTTAATTTAGTTACTGAAGGAACTAGAAGAAATTATTAGTTGTGAAATAGTCTTACTGCTGACATCTTTTAACTATGATATGTTATGGCAAGACCTTAAAGTAACTTCTGGTGAAATATTATTTAGTAAAAATGACGACATACCTATATTAATTATTGCATATCTTGATATATTTCAATAAGGTATATGAATTGATGCTACGAGATGAGAGATTTTATCCTTCCTTCAGACAGAATGCACTCTATGTGCGCATGTTAGCTGAGCTGGACATGTTAAAAGATCCTAGTTTTAGAGGATCAGACGATGGGGATGGAGGTAAGGTGGCACACATTTTACGCATATATATATTCCTGTATATATTCTGCTTGACAAAAAAAATGACCTTTTATATAAGATTAAGAAATGTTCTTTGAAGCCCAAATATAAATTGTAATATATTTAAAGATCTATAAATGATTGACAAAGTTTAGTGACTATACTAAAGTTTGAAAATTTAATAACAAATTAGAATATAACTATAGGATCTTTGAATTCTTAAAGAAGAATGTTTTCTTGAGGTGAGTCACTGAAATATTTTTATGCTAGTTTCCCTTTTTCTAGTAAATAATAATATTCATGATTAACAATAGGATTATTGAGAAGATCAAATAGATAATAAGTAATGACTCTGAAAATATATCATAAATAAAGCATAATAAAAAAACTAAAGTTATAAAAAATCTTTAATTGTATTTTTTTCTAAATCCTGCACAGTGTGGGAAACTTTCAAGCTAGAAGTTTCAAAAATTGTTTATTCCAGCCTTTCCAATAAGAATACTGAGACCTATTAGCATGTTATAGTGAAAAAAGCAGACTTTAAGAGTCAGAAAATTTAGATTTTATTCTCCTTCTCCCACTTTCCACCTGAGTCATATTGCCAACTACTTAATTTCTTTAAGCATCATTTTTCTTATTTGTAAATCTGGAATAATGTTCTCATCATATCTTACCTCAGAGTCATTGTCAGATTTAAGTGGAATTATGCATATAAAATGATTTTAACCTAAAGCACAAATACAGGTTTTTTATTAGTAAATAGTAAGTTAGAGATAAGAAAAGTGGGAGAGAAAGCCCTTAGAACACAAGTCCCCAAATTCTTAGGCCCAATGATCATTTTTCTTGTGATTCAATCCAGAAGTATTTATTAAGCTCTAATTAAGTATCTAGGGTTTGATGAACTTTCTGGTATGTTCTACAAAGTAAATAAGCAAGGTAAATAAAAAGTAAATGAGAAAGGTTTAAGTGATTATTTTAAGAAAGTGCTTTAGTTAAAACCATTTGTGGACAAGACCACTTGGGGATGGTGATAGATCTGTTAGATAGTGAGCACTGCTTTAAAAAGTATCTCTGTTACGGAAGATTCCCAGCCTCACTTCTCTTCCATGTCCTGTCCCTCTGTCTACACTAGTGAAGTATTATTTTTTAAATAATCTAAGAAACCTATATAGAAGTTTACACTTAAATTTTAATAACTTTTATATTGATTATCTGATACTTTGGGTTTTTAATTAATACTCTTTCGGGTTTATTTGTAAAATTGGAATAATCTGTTGACTGAATTTGATGGATAATTAAGGAAGTTTTTTGTTTTTTTTTTTTTAAAGAATACTTCTGGGAGCTGAGTAGTAAAATTTAATTTTCCTGTAGTTCATTATACAGTGTATCTGTATTTCCCATCTCTGTTGAAAATGTTCTTTTATAGAGCTGCTATGAAATTTGCAATAGCAACTCTATATCAAGTAACCCCATCCTAAAATGACTATTGTCAAAGTGTTGTTTATATTAATTTTATCTATTTTAGAAACTTCTTAGCAGTTATGAAATGGATTTGCTATATTACTCAGATTGAAAGAAGATATATTGAGTCATAACCAACTAATTTTGTGAGCCTCTAAGTAATTTAAAATGGTGATAGTAAGCAAGGTATTCTGTGGGATTAGTTTTTGATCTTATAACTTAGGAACTCTTCCAAAATCTTTTAAATTGACTTTTAGTTTCCATTTTTATCTTTCCACCTAGTCCATCTTCTTCTATGCAACTATCAGAAGCAAACTATAAGCAATCTCAAATTTCCCAACACTTCATATTTTACATTAATTAAAGCATGGAGTACATTATTTTTTTTTTCTGGAGCTGGTTTTGACCTAAAGTAAATATGCTTCTCTTATTTATCAGTCATTTGAGTAACCCCTCACATTAGAATCATTGATTGTAGTTTGAAAGTATATACTTATATATCTTATTGTCTTTCTGGAACATGCTTTCTACAGTTCTGTTTCCTAATTGATGAGTTTTTATGCATTTTATACTGAGAAATCATCTATCCCTTTTATGAAACCATTTGGAAAAAAGTATGTGGAGTGATAGGTACAGCATGAAACATTATTATTAAAAATAGCTGTCAACTTTGTTGTCTTTGCCAGTGTTTAAGTTTTAGGCCATTGGTAAACTTTTTTCAGATAGTAATGCTTATGATTTACTTCTTTTTGTAAGATTATTTGATCAAAAATAGGCTTTTACCACATTTTTTGTTATAAACTAGATTTTGGACTTTTAAAATGAAACTTCTCAGCACTACATTGATTTTTTTTTTTTTTACGCATTGTGAAATTTTGACTGCTTTTGAGACATTCTGAAATCATTCTTTAATACAGGGATTAATGTGTAGCTGATTTTAAAAAAAAAGACAGTCTTCAATTGAGCCTAATATTAATGGGCCAAATCTTATCATGTGTGATAGTACTGTATCTTACGGTGCTTTCTCTTTTCTGGGGAAGAAATTTTATTCCTATTTAACCAAACTTCACAATAGGTAGATAATTTTAGCTGGATGGCTTGCTTGTGCATGCATTCTCTTCTCCTCTCCCCTTCTTTCTTCCTTCTCTTTCTCTTTTTGCTGTCTTTAGTTACTTAAGCTTTAAATTATTTTATCAGTAGATATATTCCCCTAGTAGATATTTTCCCCCTTATTAAAACAAGGTGTCACAATCTTAAAAATATTTGAATTATGCTTTCCTTTTCAAATTTTGATCTCAATCACATTTTTTTCATCAGGTCGAAAAATGCTGTGTTTTGTTTTCTCATATTTATAGGCAGTTATCAAATTCTTGATTAAATGTGGACTAAGATTGATTTTAGACTATATTTTTGGATTTTCTTATTATTGACCACAAAACTATGCCTTATTATGCTCCTGAATTTTCCTTTTAACTTGACTTGTCTTTGGTGGGAAGTTTTAAGAGGTAGGCAGACCACAGAAGCGGAGGAAGCACATAATTGAATGAAGAGGATAGAGAACTATTTGTTTACTCATTTTAGTTATCACCATTTAATTTTAACCAAAGGGTAATCCTAGGTGAAATTTCCTGTTTACCTTTTGTGACCAAAGATCTAAGGACTCAAGAAATGTTCTTGGGCATTTAGAGTAAAGTTGCAAGGCAATACCGGCTGCCTCTTTGTAGAAGTAATACAGTCTTGGTTTTCGAAGATCTATTTAAAGAACCAAATTCATAAATAATCTCCTAATCATACATTAGAAACCATACATTAACTTTAAAGTATATGTGAATATTGCTTTACCATAGATTTATTTGTGTGTTTAATAAAAGGATACCTTAACTGGTAACTGAATTTGCTTATGTATATAATAAAACCCTTAGGGGAAAGATTATTTCTTGACATTAATTTTAATAATCTATAATTGACTCATTTTCTAACATTAATTTTAAAAGTAATTTTTCCTAGTTGCTTTTTATTTAAATGTCATTGCATGTGTTTTAAGTGTTTTTTGGTCTAAGAGTTATATATTGATTAAGAATCTAGACTTCCAATGTTTTTAAGCCAAATCTACTACTGAAATAAGTGGTCTTAATAGACACATTAAAAATCAATCTATGCTTCACACTAAAGACTAATCTTACTTGTAGTATTTCTTACCTAGTGAGACAGAAATAACAAAATAGTGCTGATGTTTCCTAATGGGCTTTCCTCTGCAGTGTCTTCCTCATGCTTACATTGTATTAAGCAACTTAATGTGTTGCTATGAGAATAAAAATACTCCCCTGAACATTAATGCCTTTTTGGTTTTTGGCCAGCTGTCAGGTACATATATATTTTCACTAAAATGCCTGGCTTAGAAAACCATGGGACTTAAGGGGTCAGGTTTTTGGAAGTATTCCACAATTTTTCTTTACTGTTCTGTTAAGTCTTGGTTTATGTGACTTACATTTTTGGTGTTTGAACCTTAGATAAAGCAACCATTTTAAAGTTTTGTACTGTATACTAAGTTGAATTTCCCCCCTACAGAATCTTTTAATGGGTCTCCTACAGGAAGCATAAATTTGGTAAGTACTATTACGGGAACTTTAATTATTAAAGTGACTGGAAAATATTGTAAAAAGCTGAGCCTTGTATGTAATTAAATGATATATTCGAATCCACCAAATCATCCTTTAGTATTGTAAGAAGTTATTATGCTTTTAAAGTAATGCTAAGTTCACACATAAGGGATATATAAATCAGAACTTAAAAATGATATTTCATTTTTATTTTTTAGTGGTAATTTTATTTTTTGTTTTATTGATGCATAATATTTTACATATTTATGGGGTAGGTGTATTTGTTACATGCATAAAATGAGTAATGATCAAGTCAGGGTATTTAAGATATCCATCAACTTGAGTATTTATTATTTCTGTGTGTTGGGAACATTTCAAGTCCTCTCCTCTGTCTAATTTGAAATATACAGTATGTTGTTGCTAGCTATAGTCACTAGTCTACTAAACGTTAGAGCTTATTGCTTCTATCTAACTGTATGTTTGTAACATTCACCAATCTCTGGGCTTAGGTCATACCTGCATAATTGCAGTTGCATTTTATAAAGAAATTGATATTATTTTCAGTTCCAATATTTAGTATGTTTAAATGAATATGGTTAGTGCTGTGATATGCAGTTAATTTGTGACACATAAATGTTTACATTAGAATCAGTTTTTTCTCCTCTTGTATTTAGAAAAGAAATATAAAACTAGTTAGGATAACTAAAAACTTCTAGAAGTTTCTTAAAATCTATAGTAAAACAAATTCAGGTCATTATAAAAAAGTGTTTTTAAACTTAGAGAGTTTTATAGCAACTACATCTTATGATTAGAGGTTTAAGAATGATGCATTTTTACTATGTAAACTGTCATTGGCTTTTCATATATTCAGGGTATAGTGTAAAATAATGAACATTTCAGTTCTCTTATATATCCAGCCTTGCCATTGAGTAACTTATTTCCTAAAATGCTGTTAGGAAGAAATAGTAAGTGTACTGTGAAGGTTTCAGTCCAAACTTTGATGGAGTGGGGTATGGGTGGTGAGATGTGTGGGTGCTTGTTGTTTTGCTTTTCTTCCCACCTGCATTATGTTTTCTTTTAAACCTTTTGTAATAGTTAAATTGTTTAAAGATCCATTGTGTTATATTGTCAATTATACTACTATACTTTTTCTAAAATAACCTTACTGATTAAACATTCTATTACTATACAAAGTATAATATTTAACAAAACACTAAAGCAAATCAACCATAGCATTATGTCAGAGATTTTATAACTTTTAAAATGTTGTTTTCCTAAATTATTTGATATCATTACCATTTACTCTTTATATTTCAGAGCCTTGTAACAAAAAGGAATTGTTTCTAGAGCATTGAAGGAAGTATGATGTTCATTATACAGAAAAAGTTTCCAAATGTGATGAAACTTTTCCTTGGTTTGAAATTTACTAGTATTCACATTTGTAAAGCTTGTACAAATGTTTAAACACTAGTTAAAAAAAGTTTTTTTCTTTATTCCATATCTGGAATAAGTATTTTTTCAAATAAAAGAAACCCCTTTTTGTCATAAAGTGATATAAACCAGAATAGTCTCTGGATCAAAAAATGGTGACACTTGAGGTCAGTGACTTGCTGTATTTTCTTATTCCTATAAATCTGTTAAATTCAAGCTTTTAAATAGCCGGAACTTTTCTTATTCTTTTTTTTAATACATAGGCAAATTTTAATGAATAGCTACATTTTAAAAGTGATTTAATATTATAAACTAGATCATGAGAGTTTATTCCAATATATGAGGCAAAGAAGATGCTTAATGTGTTTGATGTTTTACTCATTTTGCAATTGAGATTGACATGTAAATTATAAGCATTTCTAATGGTGCCATTGAAGTTGTGTTGATGAGCTACCATACTAAATTTGAATTTTCAATTTTTGTCTTAGTGTAATGTTAAGAAACACTTTCTCTTGCAAAGACTTTAAGAGTCTTAAGGACTACTTTGCAAATTGTGTTTTATTTCAGTATAACATTTATGCACTTGTTTTGAAATCACAATTTTCTTTTTACTAATCAATACTTATATTTCTAAATGAAATGTTTTTCTGTAGTTAATATTTTTAACCAATTATAACTTTATAGTCTACATGTGCATTAACTGTAATGTTTATGCGACTTTTCCATCAGATTTTTCTTCATATGTAATGAAAATATTTGTCAATTACATATTTTAAATGTGCTAAAAAAGACATTTATCTACAAAGTTTTTTAACAACTTTTAGGTTGCATAGATGCTAACATGTTTAAATTGAGTAGCTTTTTAAATGTTACCTGCAAAGGAAGATTACCATTATATTAATACTTTATTTTAAAAAATTATTTTTTGGTCCCTGTATTAGCTTGTAATTGGAAGAAGTTATAGTAGATAATATAAATCTGATGAAATATTCCATTCCTATGAGGCTTCTTTCACATAAAAATAATATTGAAAGTTGTGCTGCTTCTATCAAAAAATGTTTTATTAAAGGTCACATGAGCACTTAAAAATAATTGCATTGTATTTCTTTTCAAAGTATTTTCATTTACATTGTGTCCTGACAGAAATGTAGAGCAGGTATTAACACCATTTTACCATTGGGGAAACTGAAATACAGGAAAGAGTAGTTGATATGACTAAAGTCTCTTAAAGTCTCAGTGGTGGAGCCTGGACTAGACCTAATTTAATTTAATGATTCTGCCACTTCACTTGACTAGGGAAGTCCTGTGGATTATCTGTGGAGTTATCACATTTTGCTTCTCTTAACGATCAGTCTTGAGTAGTTATGTTTTTGTTTTTCTTCTTTTAATGCAGTTGTCTTAATTTAAATGACTTTTTGTCATATCGATGGCTGCCTGTAAGTCATTTAGATAACTCTTTTAATAATAATTGCTAATCTCACATTAGAACTCAAAAGCTTATTCAGATTCTATGGTTTTTAAAGTGTGAAATGTCTGCATTATATAATGTGAATATATTAAGTATGAATAATATGAATATGTGAAGAAATCTGTGAATTATATGTGTTGTGTCTGCAAGACCTCTCCCACTTTCAATGATTTGCTAAGAAGGTTCACAGGACTAAGCATAGTCATACTCATGGCTAGGATTTATTATAGTGAAAGGAGAGAAACCAAAATCAGCAAAGGGAAAAGGTGTATGAGGCAAAGTCCAAAAGAAAATAGGCACAAGCTTCCAAGAGTGCTGTCCTAGGGGAGTCACACAAAACATGCTTAATTCCCCCAGCAATGATTTGTGACAACACATGTGAAATGTTGCCACGAGGAAAACTCATTGAAGATTAAGTGTGCAGGTTTTTTATTGGAGACAGATTACATAGCACATACCAAATCCCAGAAGGAAAGCAGGTGTTCAGCATAAACATAGTTTCTTATGGATAGTTTAAATATAGTAATCTACTCATACTGGTTAGAGAATGCTAACTTTTAAGTTCCCAGATTCCATCCAAGGGACAACCTTGTAAGCAGTCCTTTCTAGGGAAAGCAGTTCTAGGCTGCCATGCTAACTCTTTTTCTGTACAGTCTGCCTTCATTTTATGATTATGATCCGTTCTATATATGCATGGGTATACATATGTGTGGCAAAAACATTTTTGAAATTTAGACCCAAAGGACATAGTTATAAAAGATTGGTTTTGCATCAGTCAATAATAATTTTTGTTTGTAGAATTACTTTTGAAAATTAATTATTTAAAGTTTATCATAATCTATGAATTCATTTCATTTAATAAATAATCATAATAATAGCTAACATGGAGAAGCAGTGAAGGAAAAAATAATCTCATGTATTAAATCTATTACTAAATTATTTTATTTCATATTGATAGTTCCTTAATTTTGGCTTTTCTCCTGTTAGTATGAATGGAGAGGATTATTGTGTGTGGAGGGGATGGGGGGTACATACAAGTAATATAAAGTTTGCATTGCAGTGAAGATGAGTAATATATATCTGACATAGAATTCTTTAACACTTTTTTCTATAAAATTAAAAAATTTGTTTCCTGATTTTTTTTCTCAGTCATTAGATGACCTTTCAAATGTATCTTCTGATGACTCAGTACAACTTCATGCCTATATTTCAGATACTGGTAAGAAACTTTGTAGTATAATTATTACTTCAAAACTATTGATTACTGTATTCCTAAATTATTTTCCACATTTATTTTTATAAACCATTTTTTTTGTTTTGCAGTCATATTTTTAAGTTTCTTTTTTTTCCTGCAGCATATTCTTCATTAAATTCTATGATGTTTATTTTCTTATGTATTTGGATATTTCCTTTTTCTAAGGTTTTGACTATTAATGAAAATACTTACATTCTAAGCATTTTTGTCATTTCCCACATAAACTCTATAACCGTTCTTTTCCTCTGTGTTTGAGTCTAGTTGATAATTGTCTGTGTAATTCTTATAAAATTGTTTTTGGGGGATACCTCAGTTCAATATTTGTTTTCATGCATGCAAAGTCAGTCTAAATAACTGTGGGGTGAATGAAGCCCCTGAGCATAGAAGTTTGCAGAAATTCAAGAAATGCATGACTGGGGTGAGAAACCTCTAAGGCATTGTGATCAATCAGCACATGTACAGAATAAGAAAAAATAATGAATTTTCATCATTACCTTTAAATTATTAGGTAATACAATGAATATTAAATAATGATCATTTTCTTATCTAGCCTCTCACTATTCCTGCAATATAGGAGTGTGTTTGCTGTTTTACTCACTAAAGTATAAACATACTGAGGTACATACCTCAATTAAGTGCTTACATTTCAGATGCTAAAGAAATTTTATAGTATAAGTGTAGTTCAGAAGATATGAATTTGCATCTTTTTTGAGTTCTTTGTTTTCTTTTGCTTCTCACTGCAGCTGGAGTCTCAATTTGCATTCTGTTCTTGGCAGATTTCCTGAATAAGTTATCTGTAATTCTGATCCTGTTATTGCTTTATCTCTTACAAATAGTTGGTGCATAGATTACTCTGCTTAAAGGTCATTATGTAACTGTTGTCAATAAAACCAGAGATCTTGTTGCTTGTCTTTCTAGCTTTGATACAATTATTCCATTTTTTCCTTCCTTAAAATTTTAAATTTCTTTAAAAAATCTGTTTTCTTTGTCAGCTTTTCTTCCAAATGTGAGATTATTTGTTAAAGTGCAGACCTTTAGTATTTGTTATTTTACTTCTTGGAGATCTTAAACTTTTACATTTAGAGGAAGACACTCATGTCTGTATTTCTAATGCCAATCTTTCTCTCATCTGAGGCTTGCGATTTTCCAGCTGCTTTGTCCCTTTGTTCATTTATTCAACAAGTATTTATTAGCTTCTTAAAATGTGTAAAAACACTATGCTAGACATTTTTAATAAATTATTTCTGTCAGACAGACTTACTTGGGGGATACTGAAGAGACAGCATGGCATAGTGATTAAGTGTACAACTTTTTGACTGAGTTGCTTGGGCTCAAACTCCAGCTCTGCCACTTGATAGTTGGGTGAACTTAAGCAAGTTTCTTAACTACCTTGTACCTCCATTTCCTCCTCTGTAATATGGGATAATAATAATATTATTATATAACAACTCATGGGGTTGTTATGGGATTAACTAATTACATTAGTAATTATACATGATAGGCATCATATATAAATGTTTGTTCAATAGATATTTATTTTTCCAATTGGACTCCAAAGTCTCTTTGATTCTGGGTCCCCTATCCTTAACATTTCTGTTACAGGAAGAATGAACTTACAGTCTAGTACAGTGCTACTCAAAGAGTGGTCTGTGGACTCTAATGTGTTTTGCTTCCTTCATTGAGAAATCTTGCTTTTAAAAAATACTGGCTAAATTAAACAGTGTGATTACTGATGAGGTTAATTTACATTCTGATGCTAGTTCTTTACCTAATTATGAGTTAGTAAGAAATAGTTTGCAGATTACCTGTTATGAGTATCATTGGCCTAATGAAAACAAAATCTTCTGGCTGTATCACCATCTTCTCAAAATCAATATATGTAACCTTTTGTTATCTTCTTTTAAATCAAATTACCTTTCTATCTTCTGCATTTCTCTTATAATAGCCTTATTATTCCTATTGTGAATGTACCCTGGGTGATCTCCTTGCCTATCAATTTGTCACAAGTCCTGATTGTTCTTTTTTAGAATGTTTTCTTATGGTAGTCTCTTCTCTCCTTTTCTGTTCCTTGCTATTCACCTTACTCATGTTAATTCCTAATTGGTTATGGTTAGCTGCCTAATTGGTCTCTGCTGTCTGTCTTCCTTTCCCAAACCTATCTTGGATACAACTGATAAAGCCATTACCTTGTTGCCATTCTAACTCCATGAGAAATGGTGGCTTTCTAACTTGATGAAAAAGTGGTGTGTGGCTTAATCTGCATAGGTCTCTGAGAGAAAGATGACTGGGTGAGGTGAACAGTGAACAACAGTGTTACCTACAATTAAAGCCTCTGTGTAGAGCAAGATGACTGGAGTCTATTCCTAATCTCGTATTTTGCCTAATAAGAAATACTGATATTAGATGGAAAGAGAATAAAAAACACTTTCAAAAAGAAAGTACATATCTTAGAAAATTTTCATGAAAGCCTGACAGAAGTTTCTGTCCAATTACTCTTGCCAATGCAGATTTCTAGCTTTTATGTTATTGAAGTAATTTATGAAGAAATTATAAACCCTCCTTTGTCCAGTTATATACAAAATAGCAAAATATTTAGCTCCAAAATTTGACCACGTTTATTCACAATTATGGATCAGTGTTATCCATTATTATAAAATCAATTTTGGACTTCTGGTTAGTATGGTAGTCTAAACTGCTGTTGGAAATCCTGCCTCCCACACATAGAAAGAATGAAAACAATATTAGAAAAATAGCCGAAGGCGAATATCTACAAGTGCCACAGACCATGAGGAAAACAAATTCAGGGAAATGAAGAGGTGTTGAAGCAAGGGGCTCATAGTAGCATAAAGACTGCTGTTTTGATTTGGATAGCATTTTCATGCTGTAAAGTTTAGAAGAGGCAGAATGGGCCAAGGCTATGGAAAGCTGGGACCAAGTCCTTTACATAAAGCCCAGAGTCACAAAAAGCAGCTTGATGTGAAAGAAGAACTAGGAAAACTTAGCTTGCCTTCAGCAGAAAGAATAACAACTGTCAGGATCATGGTTAGAAATGGTATCTTTCACTCACAAGAAATTGAAAGCTCGACTTGTATCCCAACATGGTGTGTCTGGATTTAGCTGTCCTCAAGCAATTGTGTACCACAGGGTTTCAAGCCTGAGAGTTAATATTAAAATTATTTCTGAACTGTTGAAACCAGGAGTTAAAGTGGTGACACTGCTCAGTGTGAATGCCTCCATAGCCCAGAGCACTCAGAACAGCCAGGGAGAAGCAACACCTGCTGAAAATGAGCTTACAAAAAGCAATTAAAAGCCACAGGAAGAAATGTGAACCACAGTAAGGGAGAGTCAGCAGACTGAGAAAATGAGATAATTTGTGTCCTGATATCTTGGAGATGGCAATCTTAGTAGACTTTGAGATAAGTATGTTAAAAATATTCAGAGATAAGTCCTAAGGTAAGAATAAGCAATATGAAAAAAGAACCAAATGAAATTCTAGAAATGAAAAAATACAGTGATTAAAATTAAAGTCAGAGGATGGATTAAGAAATAGACCAGATACAGATGAGGGACACTCAGTAAACTTGTGGAGACTTGAACCTAGAGTAGAATAGAGCACAGAGAGATGAAGAGATGGAAAATCATTGATTGTCCTTAGGATTCTTTTTAAAAAAAGATGGAAAATCAGAAAGAAGAAATATTAAAGAAAATGATTGAAAGTCCATCTCCTTAAGGTTAATATAAAATGGGAACAAACTTTGATTTTAAAAATTACCTTACTTGGAGGATCTGTGGCAAATCAGTAGGAAAATGCTTTTAAATAAAAAAAGATCTCCAAAATAAACTACACTTTTAAATTGTCCAATATTATCAAAGAAAGAGAGTTGCCAGAAGATAAACTTTATCCTATGGCTTTTGCTGTCTAATTGAAAAGATTTTAATTGAAATACAACTGTGTATTGAAAGCTAATACAAAAGATTATTTTGTTTGTAATTTTTCCTCTATTATATTTAAGAGACTATAAGGCTACCTTCTGAGGTGGTGCTGTGATAACATCAATAATAATAGGTAAAAGCTCTTTCAGACGAGAGAGAATCCATAGTAGACATCACTTTTTGGTTGGTAGTGTCATCATAAACTTTTGGTTTATTTTGTATTATAGCCATCATATGTAAAACCTTATGGGTATGAGTATAGAAGATGGAAATCTATTTTATTTTTTCGTAACATCCTTTTCTGTCAGTCTGTCATTTCAGATTCTTCTTCATTTCATGTTGTCTTTTTTGTTTTTGCTCTTCACCTTCCTCCTTTTTGTGTCTTTTGTTCCTCTTCATTTTGTTTAAATGACTAGTATATGCTGACTATGACCCATATGCTGTGGCAGGCGTTTGTAACGATCATGGCAAGACGTATGCATTATATGCCATCACTGTACACCGGCGCAATCTAAACAGTGAGGAGATGTGGAAGACCTATCGTCGGTATAGTGACTTTCATGACTTCCACATGAGAATCACCGAACAGGTAATGAGATTTTTAAAACTTGCATACTTTACGTTATTTCTTAATTTCATTTTGATTCTAAATAGTTCTGAGGATGCTCAGATATTGACCAAAGCTAGTGAAGGAAAATAAGTTAAGCATTTTTTATGTAATCAGCATAAATCTTAGAATGCTTTTGAGCATTTAACCAAAATATTAAATGTTGAGAACTATAACTAGTCCTAACCATTGTGGACTAGTGACAAAATATCAATGATATACCTTGGAAAATTAAAATGAATGCATATTTCTGATTCTAAAATTTGTGTCTGTGTATGTTGTGCTTTACAGAGATATTTGGATGTGGTTTGAAGTTGGGATGAGAATTGCTGTAAGGCATTTTGTGCCTTTGTTTTTAGAGGTATAATTCAAAACTAAGCAATAGTTATTTTAAATGGCAGCCTCATCCACAGTAACAGTTAAATCTTTGATCCATTGCTTTGTTTTGAACCACAATATTTACCAAATAATGTTTTTAATTCTTACTAAATAGAACCCTGTTGTTTTATAGAAGTAACTATAAGGACCCTTAAAGGTAACAAATGTAAAGAAATTATTTCCCTGTCCTATTTTTTTTATTAAACATTTTATCTTCTCTTTAACTTAGAAACAGATATCACCAGATGAATTGGAATAGGTGATATATGACCTTTATTTTAACTCTTGAAAGTCTTTGAATTATTCAAGGTTTTTAGATAAACAACTGGTATTAAGCCAATAAAAATAATATTTCAAAGTAACACCAGATTTCACTGTAGCTTTGAAATGACATTATACTACTTTGAAATCAGAAAATATCCTTTTCACTTAAAGATAGTAGAGAAAATATGGTTGGCACGCTGATCTCATTAAAATATTTTACAGATAGAGTGAGATAAACTATTTATAGCTTAAAAGTGATTAAATACAAAAGGTTAGTGTTGACTTCTGAAGCCCTTATTAAAAGGACTTATTTGAATTCTATTCATAAGGAAATTAATAACTGTGGACATGTCTGTTCTTGTGTTGAATAGATCTTTTCTTCATGTTTAGCTTGATTTGTTTGCAGCGGTAAAAGAATTTTCTGCCCCACAATGAAGAAATAATTGCTTTATTTTTTCAAATATACCCTGTTTGATATCGTTTTAAAAGCATATAGCTCATATATCTCTTTCTTCCCATCCTTACACTTTAACCAAACATGATAATTTAAAAAATAATTTGGATTGATAAGAGTAGTTTTATTTATTTGACAATTAATGAGAATTTGGTTTAATACAAAATTTTCTTTGAATAGTTGTAATTTTGTTTCTGGTATTAAGAAGAATAATCCTTGCCTTATGTAAATGTTCTGGACTAGAACTGTAAACATTATGTTTTACATATTGACAAATATAAGGGAAGAACATGCTTTAAAGGAAAACTTTGTTACAAGGACAGTTCATGTACGAATTTTCCTTTTCAGTACAGCACCAAAAATGAAGTGAAATTGATATAGCACAATTCTTTTTCAGATGATTCAATGTGTAAAGTGGACATGTTTTGGTGGTGTTTCTTATGAAGTCACAGTGGTTGTGATTACTTAAATGTTTAAATTGCTCACAGAGCTTGAGAAATTAAAAACTAAGCTTTTAAATGAAAATTAGATTTTAGTAAAATATTAAACATCTGTAAATAAAATGCTGTTTGCCTTTTAGTTCTGCCTTATCTATACTTTTAAAACTCAAATCTCTTATAATGGAAGAAAAATGCAATGACTTATATTTCAATGGTTGGTAACAGTACAACCTATAGACATGATTAAATGTTAACTCTTAGAGCTCTTGAAGTAAAATTGTTTTAAAACAAGTTTCATTTTGTTTACTTAACTACAATATAAACTTTTCTCAGTCTGATTATGTGAACTGTCATTTATTTTCTTTAAAGATTTTAATAGTCTAATTTGATATTTTATGGAGATTTATAAAAATTAATTTAAAAAATTAAAATGTTATATGTCATGTGATTTTTGAAATGGCCTGAATTGCTCATTCATTTGTTCAACAAATATTTATTGAGCTTTTCCTTTGTGCCTGGCACCCTTCTTGATGCAATATAGCAGGGAACAAGACAGACCAAATCCTTGCCTCTAGGAGCTTATATTCCAGTAGCTACTGTGAATTTCTGTTTTATTGAGTGAGATCTACAGAAGTATAGATAAAATACTAGTGATTTAAATGATAATATTAAGTATTCATTAAGGCAACTGAATAAAAGTATGTACCTATAATCAACAGATTTTGAATTCTTTTAATACAAAATTTCAAGCCTGCTCTTTAAATTTTTCCGTAGTGTATTAGGAATCTAAACCAGATATGTTTAATGTGGAAAGATAAGATTTTAGATTTTAGAATGTTTATGATTTATATATAGTATTTATTTGTAAATATTGAAATAGTATTTTAATTTATTTGAGTTCTTTTTTGATAAATTTCTAATTCCTTTGAATGCCTTTTAAAAATGTTTTCGTTCTGAATTTTTAGCAGAGGGAATTATATTACCTTTTAGGGAAGGTGCTACCTTTTGCTTGTACTTACAAATGGTGTTTTAAATAGCAATCATATTATAAGTTAATATAGAATATAAAATTCCCCTGCGCCCCCTTTTTTCCCCTTGCTTTTACAGTTTGAGGAAACTGTTAGTGATTTATGTTTCTGTTGTGAACAGATAACTTAAAAAGGAGTTTATTTTGATAATTTAGGTTTTGAGAAAATAACTGTGTTATTGTGATGTTTAATTTTTTTTCTTACTAATAAGGTTTCATATTTTAAAATTTCTGAAATAAATTGTTTTAATAGATATTGTTATATTCTGTTGATAAGTTAGTTTGCTGGGGCTGCTATAACAAATTACCACAGACTGGATGGCCTAAACAACAAGTTTATTTTTCTGTAGTTCCGGAAGTTAGAAATCAAAGATCAAGGGGCTGGCAAGTTTGGATTCTCATCAGGCCTCTCTGCTTGGCTTCTAAATGGCCACCTTCTTGTTTTGTTCGCACATGGCCTTTTCTCTATGTGTTTGCATTTCTAGTGTCTCTTTTTGTGTCCAAATTTTCTCCTATAAAAACATAAGTCAAATTAGATTAGACCCCACCCTAAGAGACTCATTTTAACTTAATGACCTCCTTAAAAGCCCCATTCTCCAAATGTAGTCACAGTTGGAGGTACTAGAAGATAGGTCTTCAACATATGAATTTTGGGGGAAAACAGTTAAGGCTCATAATACTTATAATGCCAGAATAAACTATACATTCCCAAAAATTGAGTCAATACTTTAATGTGGATAAGTAATATTACAGGAAATTAAGTATTTGGGGGAACTACCTGAAAAAAGTAAATTTACTTCCATTAAGTATGATTTTTTAAAAAAGAATTTAATTCATAAAACCAGGTACTCTCTATTGGACATGTGATATTCAATGAGGACGCATTTCTATAATAATACTTCTGTGAATCACCAAATCTGTATACATCACTATAGTATAACATTTTCTCTATAAATTTCCTCTATCCTTCTTTCTTTTTCTTGCCATGACTAGAGCAGAAGACCTGCTTTTACTTTTCATATATAACGTATAATGAACGTGTTCACATTTTAGCTCCAAGCAATCATCAGATTTGTCATTTCATTTAATAATTTATCAGAATCTCCTGTTTGGGGATGGAAATTATCCTAATCCTCTTCATTTCTTCTTCTCTTTCTTCTCTGCCCCAGAAATTAGTTTTCTTTACAGAGATGATGATGATGACATTATTGTTTTTTTTTTTTGGAGACAGAGTCTCACTCTTTTGCCTGGGCTAGAGTGAGTGCCGTGGCGTCAGCCTAGCTCACAGCAACCTCAGACTCCTGGGCTCAAGCAATCCTTCTGCCTCAGCCTCCGGAGTAGCTGGGACTACAGACATGTGCCACCATACCCAGCTAATTTTTTATGTATATTTTTAGTTGTCCTTTTAATTTCTTTGTATTTTTAGTAGAGACGAGGTCTCGCTCTTGCTCAGGCTGGTTTCAAACTCCTGAGCTCAAACAATCCGCCCGCCTCGGCCTCTCAGAGTGCTAGGATTACAGGCGTGAGCCACCTCACCGGCCGATGTTATTGTTGTTTTAAACAAAGAATGGTTTTACAAAGTTTATTTCACTTTAGGATATATATCACATGGGAAAAACAGTGAGACTGCTTAAAATTTCAGGTAGCAGGCTGTTGGCGAGGTACAGTCGCTAGCTAAATGACTTTGCTCTTATACTATTTTAGCAGCTATTATAGTATGGCTAAAAATCTGTGTTTTAGTGCGACATTATAGATTACTACCATGGACTGTTAAAGATGCACCCAAATGTTAAGTACACAAATGCTAGACTTATAGTATATACATTTACTTTGTTTGTAGCTTTACAAGATAAAATATATGCTGATAGCTCTTAATTTTTTTGTTGTTAATCTATGAATTTATTTTTAATGTAGTTGATGGGGAAGAGGTATCTGTGTTTATTATAATTGTATATATACAAAGTTGTAATATAGCTACTATCTATATTTTGAAATTTGCCTTTTCTACTTTTAATAATTACTTATTACAATGATTAATTGATCAAAGTCATTAATATTAAAAATATTTATTTGATATTTTAATAAGCTAGAAACTCATAACTTTGATCACTGAAAGTTTTATTTGCCAATACTTTATTCACAAATCAGTGGGTTATTAAGGAAAGCATTTCTAAAAATCTTTTATTATGAAAATTTTGAACAATCTCAGAATTAGAATATTAAAATGAAACCCCACATGGCCAATGCCTGTCTTCATCTATCATCCAAATTTGTTATTTTTAATTGAAAATACTTTTTTATAATAAATAACATTAGAACTATATTTTGGGCATATTTGGACAATATTTTGATTTTTTTATTTTTCTTAATATAAAATATATTGCAAAATTATCTGTTATAGATGCTTTTGATATGAGAGATTGTCACTTGGGAAATTCTTTTGTCTTTATATTAAAAACTAAGAAGTACTCTTGACTGTATTTTATCTTATAGTTTGAAAATCTATCAAGTATCTTGAAACTTCCTGGAAAAAAGACTTTTAATAATATGGATAGAGATTTTTTAGAAAAGAGAAAAAAGGATCTAAATGCATATTTGCAAGTAAGTCCATGTTTATTATTGTGCATAGATTTTCATTTAATGTAGCACACAGATAAAACAGATCTCTTTATTAAAGAATGTTTTCACTTTAGTAATGGGATAGCAACCACTTCTGAGCAGCTTATCAAATGTGATATGCAGTCTTCTCAGTAATTTATAAACACTATTTCTGTGTCTATTGATTAGCTTAAATTTTCT
Organism: Avahi laniger; assembly: GCA_963575035.1. NCBI lineage: Eukaryota > Metazoa > Chordata > Mammalia > Primates > Indriidae > Avahi > Avahi laniger. Next base: position 1,400 of record CAUYSK010042527.1, on the reverse strand, counting down.
AGGCAGTGTTAGGGATTTTGCTCATTCATCTTTAGATAACTATGTGCACACACACAGCCATTCCAGATTACTGTAAAGTCTCAGTATTTTATGGCGGACTAAATAGTTCAATGTTTCCAATTTAGTAGAAAATAGCTCTTCATGGTGTATCAAAGGCTAGCAGATTTTATTCCCAGAGAAATGCATATAGCTGCCTCCCATGGCCCATAATGATTCTCTAAAATTGTAGAGTAATTTAAGAGAGGGCTAGATCTGAGGAACTGTTATGTGTCCTGGGCACATAATTTTCTTTTGTGGAATAATAAAACATATCTTACAAATTACTTACTGCATAAACAAGACTCCCAGAAATAACTTTGTTTTAAACCTGAGTGCTCAGATGCCAGATATAATAATATCACTTTATAGTTTTTTATACTAATTAGTGGTTTATAGTTTTCTGATGTACTAGACAAAGCATCAGCTCAGATTTATAGTGTTTCCTCATTTAGCTCCCAGCCTCTACAATGGGGGTTAGCGAACTATAACCTTCAGACTTCTTCCAGCCTACTACCTCTTTTTATCAAGAGTTAAAAGGGAGCATAGCCATCCTTTCATTTATGATCGTCTATGGCTGCTTTTGCAAACAGCAGAGTTGAGTGGCTGCAGCTAAGATTCTATGGACCACAAAACCTAAAATAATTTCTATCTGGCCCTTGATGGAAAAATGTTTGTTGACTCGCATTAGAATTTAGTACAACTTAGCTAATAAATATACTGGATATTTTGTTTAGAAGGTTTTCTTTCTCTCTCTTAAATATTTATAGCTGTGATTGGGTTTGTTTATAACTATGATTGTAATTCCATGTGATTATTATGTACTGAAAGTATAGCAAAAATATGAATCTCTGCTGTAATTCACTTTTGTCTTTTCCTGGCTTAAAGCTGAGTGATACCATTGGTGCTGAGACCCTTATCCAACATTTTGATTTTTTTAAGTACCAACTTCAGTTCCTTTAATATCTATATCATTTATTTATATGATTTTTGAAAATAACCACCATTTCCAAATCTGGTGTTATAAATGTATCTTTTAAGTGTGGCTGTGTTGTATACTTCTCAGCTAAAGAATACAATATGTCAAACTTGTTCCATTGATGAAACTAAGCTAGAATGTTAAGTTATTATTGGCAGTTGTGAAAGCAATATTTTGTTTGGGACTTCTTTATAACACCTGAAAGTTTTTATTTGGATTATTCTATGCCCTTTATTTCATAAAATTCTTTTTTTTTTTTTTTTTTTTTGAGACAGAGTCTCACTCTCTTGCCTGGGGCGAGTGCCGTGGCATCAGCCTAGCTCACAGCAACCTCAAACTCCTGGGCTCCAGCAATCCTACTGTCTCAGCCTCCCAAGTAGCTGGG